>JASDQU010190630.1:8875-21061 GCA_032191745.1 Picea mariana
GGATAATCTATTCAGCGAAGAGTTTGTTGAGAAGCTGGGAGCGATTATTGTAAAACTTCACAAGAAAATGGCCGAATGCAAAAGCCAGATGGAAAAGCAATCTGTCCCATAGGCTATTTTTAGCCTCGTGGACGTTAAAAATACTTTCTTTCTTTCTTTCTTTCTATTATTTATAATAAATAAATAATAGATAAATAAATAATTACATAAATTTATTAAAAACACTTACATAAAATCTATTAACGATGCGAATTTAAATAATAAATTTAACTATAATTATAAATGTGAATAAAAATAATAAATTTAAGTATAATTGTATTATTAAAATATTTTACTTTCATATGATTATATAAAAATTCATTAGTTTGTTAGTTCCAATGCTTAATAACTTTGAGCTTCATGCGTAAGTCTAGGTCGATTCTCTCTGGTAGTTTTTTTTTTCACTTAATGTGAATGTGTACATCCACTTAAGCACCATAATTAGCATAGATAGATTTGCATTGAGTACCATTTGTGAATATCGATAGATTTGCATTGAGTACCATTTGTGAATATAGAGAAGTATTTGATTGTTTCCCAATATATATATATTAGTATAGATCTATTTTAGTCAATATATAAGTGTTGAGAGGGATCAAATCTCTCTAGATGTAAACTTCATTCCATTTTTAGTGTAAAACTTGAGGAAAGATTTGCACCTCTAAAGATTTGATCCCTCTGTGTTTGATAGATTGGGGTTAAAATGGATCTATGCTTGTAGTAATAATAAATAGTAAATACTAAAGTAATAGTAAATATACTAAAGTAAATAGTAAATACTAAAGTAGTAGAAGTAATAGTAATAGTAAATTTACTAAAGTAATAGTAAATATGATATATATAATAGTGTGTGTAATTTTTGTTTTTATTAATTGACCAGACTTTTTTAAAATTGAGTCGACTTTAAATTCTTGAAATCTTTAAATCTTTAAAATCTAACATCGCCCTAACTTGACAACTTCTCCTCCATGTTGGGTTGTAGAGCGCCTCTCGACACAATAAAAGGTCTCGGGTCAATTCTATCGAGTGGCTACTTTTGTTGCATAGTTCACTCAATGTCTCTATCCATTGAAGCACTATAATCAGCATAGACAGATTTGCATTTGCATTGCGTACCCTTTGTCAATGTAGGGAAGTACTTGGTTGTTTCCCGGGCAAGATTTTCTTGAAATATATGTGTCTATGTGTAGACACACACACACACACATATAGATGTGTGTGTGTGTATCATTAGTTCAATGGGTCAGTCCAATGGTTGAATGCTTTGAGTTTCATGTAGTAGGTCTCGAAATTGATCCCTTGTGCTAGTTGTCTCATTGTGTACCTTACTCGGTGTCCTTATCTATTCAAATGTCATAATTAGCAATGACGTGTTTACACTCAATACAATCCACAAAATGTGAGGAAGTGTTTGTGGTTTCCTCTCAAAATTTTTTATTTTTATTTTTATTCTGAAGTAAGGGAAAACCATTCGCATCTTACCTCACTCAATGACTATTGCATTTAAAGGAATAACCCAAGAGGTCATTAGAATCCCTAGAAAACCTAGTCAATGTTTATTCCATGGTCATTTACACCCTTGGGTAGCTACCTCTCCCACTCAATGGCTAGTGTCTTGTGAGCTTTTTAGGACCCTAACAAGCCCAACTATAGTGAGCAAACGAAATGCAGCTTATAGACTTACTCTGGTCCAAGATTAGTTTCAACATGAACTCTTTTTTGGAACCCTTTTGATAGGATTTAGGAGCGGAACAAACTGATTACAAACTGAATACCATAAACATAAAGATCGGAAGAATAACACAAATATTCAGTGAACAATATCTTCTATTAAATAATGAAATAGGTTGAAACTGTAAAACTGCAGAACTGAAACTTGCTTGAATGGTGGTAGTTATCTCTGAGAAGAGATGTGGCTATTACGTGCATCCGTCTGAGCAGAATGGATTACAATGAGGCTCCATAGGCCCTTTTCATATTACTCATGAATGCCAAAAACCTGACCCTATGAGGTGAAACGCCAAAAGTCATGTGGGCCCTATGGGTAAGTTGGTGTAATTTGGTACCTCAACTTCCTAGGGTCATAACTTTTGCATACGACCTCTGTTTTAGGCGCATGATAGCTTGTTGGAAAGGTCTTTCAGAGAGATACACATTTTGTTGTCAGACTCTAACTTTGTCTACAGTCAGACTGTGGCGAGCCAAAAAAACAATGTTTAGGGCCTCAAAACAGCCCTGAAAGTACAGCAAGATGTGATGACATGAAAACATACAAAATAGGCTAGTTGGATTAGGCGAGAGGCCACTCATATCCACCTGGAGAATGTGTGAGGCTTCAAACAGCCCCAGAAGTGTAGAGCTCACAATTTTACACCAGTACAGAAAGACGTGCCGAACAAAAACGGACATGAGGAGCCAGTTGGAATAGGTGGGTGGCCACCATAATCTATCTGGATCAATCCTCCCCCCTTAGGAAGCAATGGTCTCCATTATGTTGAGTTCCCCCATCAGATGAGGAAACTTCTGTTGGATTTGGCCCCGGGTGAGCCACTTGCCTTGGTGTAGGAGTTGTCCCGCCTCGATAACCTGATAAAGCTGGATCTATTGTTGATGAGTGCCCTTGACCTTTGTGTCCACTATCTGATCGGCGGATGCTTGTTCCATGCAGTTAGGGTTGAGCTCTGTTGGTGTTAGTTGTTCAGCGATCTCAGAGGTGTCCAATAATGGTGGAAAATATGGTCGAAGGAGGTCCACATTGAATATTGGATGCAGACCAAGGAAGGGTGGAGTGTTGAGCTCAAAAGCATTGCTACCCACAACCTTGGTGACAGTGTAAGGCCCATAATGAAGTGGTTGAAGCTTCTGATGGGGCCCGGTGAGACGCTCCTTCTACAAATGTAACCAGACTTTGTCACCAACCTGAAACTGGTGTGGTACCCTGTGTTTATCATGGCATTGCTTGTACTTAGCATTGGATTTCTGCAAAATCTCTTAGACCTGTTGGCGGATGTGTTGAATCCGCTCAATGAATATGGTGGCTTTGTCGACCGTAGACTAATCAGGGAAAGAGTTTGTCTATGCGGTGGCAAGAGGAAGTGCAACATTAATGGGCCCCAAGGGTTGGAATCTCAGACCCACCTGAAATGGGCTATGGCCGGTGGAACTATGGAGAGCCCTGTTGTAACTGTGTTGGACATATGGAAGACTCTCGTCCCATGTACGGGGATGCTTAGAATTGTACATGCACAAGATGTGCACAATCATCTGATTGACGACCTCGGTTGGCCATCGGTTTGGGGGTGGAAAGAAGTGGATTTTGTGAGCTTGGTGTCCAGTAGAGACTAGAGACTCGACCAAAAGGTGTTGAGGAACCTGTCGTCTAGGTCGAAGATGATGGTCTGTGGTATCCCAAAGTGAACCCAAACTCGTTCGAAGAAGAGCTTGGCAGTATCGGTCGTTGTAACAATCTTCTTAAAGGCTATGAGGATGGCCATCTTCGAAAACCGATCAATGACCACAAACATGCAGACATTTTCGTGCTTGGTGGATGACAAACCAGACATGTAATCCATGGAGATGGACTCTCATGGCTTCTCATGAATAAACAGAGGGGTGTATAAGCCATGCTTCTTGATGGTCGGCTTGGCAATGGCGCAAGCAATGCAAGATCTGATATACTTGTTGATGCCCAGTCGAAGTTTTAGACAATAAAAATGTTTATGAAGGACAACCACAGTTTTCTCTACGCCAAAATGTCCTGCCACCTGATTGTAGTGGGCTTCCCAAATCAGCTTTGCACGCTTTCTTGTAGGAACATAGAGATGGCCCAGGTGGCATAAGAGTTTGTCCTGAATGTGAAAATCAGTGACAGTGGCGCATGTACCCATGAGCTGATATGTGGTGGCGAAGTCTGGATCTTGCTAGTAAAATTGGGGCCACTCCGATGTTTCATGTCCACAGGAATGGAGCACAGTCGTAAGTGCAGCGACGGGAGGTCAACTAAGGCAGTCAGCGACACGATTGGAGATACCTATCTTATACTTGATGTTGATATGGAACTGTTGCAGGTAGGTGGACCACTTATGATGGCGGTCATTCTGCAATTTCCCATGTGTTTGTATGAACTGCAGAGGCTTGTGATCGGTGTGTATGATCATCTCTACCCCCATAATGTAATGTTTTCATTAATGGCAGGCTTGTATAATGGAATACATTTCCTTGTCATAGGTGGGGTATTTACGGACAGTATTAGAGAGTGTCTCACTATGGTATGCCACCAGATGCTCGTGCTGAGTGAGAATTGCGCCCACAGCATAGTCAGATGCATCAGTCTCAATCTTGAATGGTTGTTGCAGATCGGGCAAGGAGAGTATTGGAGCTAAGCACAAACGATGTTACAGATCTTCGAATGCTCGTTGTTTCTCCTTCCCCCACATGAACTTGGCCCTACCACCGTCCTTGGTCACCTGGATGAGGGCCCAAGCAATATGGGAGAATGCTAACACGAACCGTCGGTAAAAATTGGCGAGTCCTAAGAAGATCTGAAGCTCGGTCAGTGTGGTCAGGGCTGGCCAATCACAGATGACTTGGATCTTAGTTGGATCAACATGTACCCCATGCTCATCCATAATGTATCCCAGGTATTGGACCTTGTTCATGCCAAAAGAGCATTTTTCCAAGTTGGCATAAAGCTTGTGCTGCCGCAGAGTGCTCAAAACCTATTGAATATGCTACATGTGCTCCTCCCATGTTCTATTGAAGATGAAGATGTCATCCAAATATACTACCACAAAGGAGTTGGTGAAGGGTCTCAATACATCATCCATCAACCTCATGAAAGTGGTTGGTGCATTTGTTAATCCAAAGGGCATGACTAGCCATTCGTAGAGACCTTCCTTAGACTTGAATGTTGTCTTTCAGACATCCGTTAGTTCGATGGGAACCTGGTGGTAGCCGGACTTCATGTCAATCTTGTTGAAGAACTTTGCCCCCTTGAGTTGGTCAATAAGGTCATCAATCCTGGGAATGGGATAACGGTTCTTGACTGTGATTTTGTTTAAGGCTTTGTAATCAATGCAGAGTCGCCAAGTCCTGTCCTTCTTCTACACCAGTACAATCAGGCTTCTGTAAGGGGAGGAGTTGGGTCTGATGTGCCCCTTTTGAAGAAGCTCTTGGATCTGACGCTTGATTTCGTCATTCTCCATCAACGAGCATCGATAGACTGGTCCATTAGGTAGAGGTGCGTCGGGGGTCAAATCAATTGAATGCTTGACTTGGCAGTGTGTTAGTATCCTTGTAGGTGAGACGAAGATGTCTCTGTATTCTTCCACGATCTCGTCCACTTGCTTTTGCTGAAAAACGAGGTGTTGTGTAGAGGCCACAGATGTGGCGATGACCTTCTACTTACTATGAGCATGGATCACAAAGAAGACGAACTTCCTGGTCCGTGAAATGACCTCACTGCATTGCTTAGTAGAGATTAAAGAAATAGTAGTAGGCGGTGCCACCTCTGGAATCCTGTACAATTGTCTACCCAAAGTAATAATAACACTACGGGGTCTAGACTAATACACAACATAACGCTTCCACAAATACGGTTGCCCTAAAAGAACATCACAAACTTCAAGGGGAACAATATCACACGATACCTCATCTTTGAAAGGCTTGCTACCGTAGGACAGACGACACTGTTCGTTGACACAAAGATCTCTTCCTTGACGAAGCCAGTTGATGGTATAGGGTTGCGGGTGTGGTGTCAATGGTGGGTTCAGCCGCTTGACAACCTCTGCTAAAATCAGGGTATTCTGACTACCGATGTCGACAATGAAGTGAATCAGAGCCCCCTTGACCCACATATGCAAGTGAAAGAGGCGTTCCCCTTCCTTTGGTTCTTCTAGTTCGCTTGGCCAGACTTTGGTGGTAGCGACCGTGGCACTGGGTTCAACATCGATAATCTGCTTCCCTCCTTCAGGATTTGACTCGAAATCAGAATCGACCTCTAACTCATAAGCCTTTAGCTCAGCCACGAGGGACTACTTGGAGTGGCATTCATCGGTGTTGTGCCAAGGAATTTTATGGTACTCACACCATTTTCCCGTGTCCTTCTTCGTCTTATCGTTGCCTTTCTTGTGTTGCAGCTTGGACGGATTGTCCTAAGGGCGACCATCACAACTTGGTCCCCTGCTATGTGGGTTGGGGTTTCCTTTGCCCTGCTTCAGTTGTGAGGGGTTTGCATATCCAAACTTTCGTCGTTTCTACTTAAATTTTTGCTCGATCTTGACAGCGTATCTATAAGTTGTGCCCAATGAGGCGATGTCCAAGAACTCCATTTCTGTTTGAATTTATCTATGCAAACATCCATGGTATTTGAGCACCAAATGATGCTCAAAATCTTTGATACCCAATTTGGTGCGGAGGGAATGGAAAATATTGGTGAAGTCTGGTACTGTTTGGTCCCTTTCTTGATGTAGGGTAGTCCATCTGCTGTACTGGTCCTCGTAGCTTCCAACAGGGTAGTATTGTTCTTTAATGGCATCCCAGAAGGAATCCCATGTAGGGGCCACCACAAAAATTGCAGATTCCTCCACGACCCTTTGCTCAGAGTAGGTATCCCACCAGTCTTTAACATGGGGAATGACCTTGAGGAGTACAAAAGTGATCTTTTCCTGATCAAAAAAATTGTGGACAGAAAAATATCCTTCAAGCAAATTTAACCATTTATCTACAACATCTGCATCTATCAGTCCTTCAAATAACGGAATATCAAAATTTACCTTTACCTTGAAGGGGGTTGTATGCCTACCTGATGAAGATGCTTCTCCCATGGGCAACCGTCGAAGGATCTATGCGAAGTTGTCCATCATTTTGTTCCTTTGTCGCGCGAGGGCTTCCTCGAGCAACATTTTAGCAGGATCTCCTGCTCCATCATCTTTATTTTCGTCTCCCATGGGTTGTTGTCGGGCTCTGCACGACCGATCTGGTAATGGCTCGATTGATTCGAGTCCCAACTTCTTGTACCCAGACCTTGTCGGGGACATGCACGAAGAAAAATAAATGAAGAGCAGACCGCTCTGATACCACTGACCTGGATTTAGGAGCAGAACAAACTGATTACAGACTGAATACCATAAACATAGAGATCGAAAGAATAACACAAATATTCAGTGAACAATATCTTCTATTAAATAATGAAATAGGTTGAAACTGTAAAACTGTAGAACTAAAACTTGCTCGAATGGTGGTAGCTATCTCTGAGAAGAAATGTGGCTGTTACGTGCATCCGTCTGAGCATAATGGATTACAATGAGGCTCCATATGCCCTTTTCATATTACCCATGAATTCCAAAACCCTAGACATCCAAAAACCTAACCCTAGAAGGTGAAACACCAAAAGTCATGTGGGCCCTATGGGTAAGTTGGTGTAATTTGGTACCTCAATTTCCTAGGGTCATAACTTTCGCATACGACCTTCGTTTTAGGTGTGTGATGGCCCGTTGGAAAGGTATTTCAAAGAACTACACATTCTGCCATCAAACTCTGACATTGTCTATAGTTTGATTGTCGCGAGCCAAAAAACAATGTTTAGGGCCTCAAAACAGCCCTGAAAGTACAACAAGATGTGCTGACATGAAAACATACAAAATAAGCTAGTTGGATTAGGCGAGAGGCCACCCATATCCACCTGGAGATGTGTGAGGCTTCAGACAGCCCCAGAAGTGTAGAAATCACAATTATAAAGCAGTACAAAAAGACGTGTTGAACAAAAACGGACATGAGGAGCCAGTTGGAATAGGTGGGTGGCCACCAATATCCATTTGGATCACCTTTGTTCCTCCCTAACTAGGTCATCGCTAAGGCTACCCAGGGTTATATCACTTTCACATTCCAACCCAATCGAACTTATTAACATATATGACAATAAGAAGTAGAACCCTTGTTGAAGGTCAAGGACATGCCAAAGCTCATTTCCTTGGAAATGCATGTGTGTATCTATGTGTGTCAACTGGGTCTAGCTCAAGTGGTTGGGAGGAATGATTGTTATCCTTCCCACTTTGGTTGTATTCTCGCTAGTGACATGTTGATACTGCCTTGAGCCCTGAAGAATCTAGTTTACTTTAGGTATCTTTGGAATGAGGGGAAGTGTGTGTGTGTGTGTGTGTGTATAGTATATAGATTTTCCAACCACTCGAAATAGCAAGAACAAAACTGGCAATTTCGCCTTGAAATCTAGTCAGAATCATTTTGGATTGATGGAATTGCAAATATCAAATGTTAACGTTACACAATCCAGTTGCATTGGGGGTATTCAAGGGCGTTGAATCCAATATGCATTAAAAACAACAATTTCATCAAATCCAAAATTGTAATGTTGGATAAGATTCCTTGATTGGATTTCAATGATGACAAATCAGAAAAGGTCGAAAAGGCATGATGTTTAGCCATATATTCTGTAACAAGATATTTTTTGTTGACTTAAAGATTTAGAAATGATAAAGTAACATTTTAATGTTCACTTTACACACACACACATCTATGTGAGTGTATTCACTCCTTGAAACATGGTCATTTTCTTGTTGACTTACAAAGATACATAAATGATAAAGTATTCTATTAATGTTCACTTGAAATAATTTGGCTTGTTAGACATGTGTTGAGTCATTTTGGTAATGAAGGGAAACCAACACTATGGAGCCAAACACCTTCCCTCGCACTCATAAGGGGCTCTACACCTACCAATGTTTGAACCTGCATTATTTGCATGGTAGTGCCCCATCCCAACCACTAAGCCATGCAAAGGGTCATGTTTGGTTGAACTAAAGGTCCATTGTTGACAGTGATGCCATTATTAGTTAATGCCTTATTTAATACATCTGCCTTACAAAGTGGCTCGAATAGAAAGTGAAAATGTTCCCACTTTTCAATTCAGTTAAGATCAATGAGATTTGATCCTGAATGGGCAAAGAGAAAATCCACCTACTTCTCCATTGCACTACCAAATCATGTGCGAAAAAAATGGCTAGCCGTAAGGCAAACATGAGTGATCCACTTGTGTGTGTAGGGAGTACAATGTAAGCCTAACATGTTCAACCACTACCTCCATGTGCCCCCATGGCACCTCAAAGGCTAGGAAACTTCTTACTTTCCCTTTATTATTATTATAATCAAGAAAGTATTTTATCAATAGCCTGACAGCTATACAACAAATGTGTTATGAAGTATATTTGGATGGACCAATGAAAATCTCCCCATTTTTCGATCAAATCAAACCTCAATGAGATTTAATCCTACGTGAACTGCAATACCCCAATATGGAGCCCTAGAAAGCATGTGTGTATTAATGTTTCAAGTGCACAAGGAAAGGCCAAGTCCATCACAAAATGGCATAAAACCAAGCGTGTGAGATGGTATGACCTTATGAAGTGGGTACAGTCATCATGTGGTAAGTATGGTAAGTATACTAACACTTTGAATTTTATTTGAATTATTTTAAAATAATAATAATTAATAAAGTGCACTTGAGGGTCAAAAGATCCTAGAAGCACCATGGAGACAATGAGGGAACAAGAGGGCAAGTAGGGCAGGTCCCATAGGAAATATTATATTTTTGTTGTTACCAAGTGTATTTTCCCAAGTTCTCCCTACCCTTTGTCTTATGTATTCCTCGATTATTTTCCCAAGATTCTTCGGGGAGCACGTACTCTCCATGCAAGGGAGAGTATATCTTGTGCAAGTTCTCTAGGGAAGGGGGGTATTGTCATCCATTCACTCTTATTGTATGTCATTCAAACAAGATAGATCTTAGATAATAACCTTTAAATGTCTACAATTGAAGCAAAACTTGTTCAAGCAAGAGGCAAGCGTAAGCCAGAGAAATGTTGGGAAATGTTGTTAGTTAATTAGCAAGCTAATTGTTATTCATTTCATGGAGTGATCTGTATATGGTGGTGATCCAGGTGAATATCGGTGGCCACCCACCTATTCCAACTGGCTCACATGCAGATTTCATCTTGGCAGTTTCGGTTTTCATTTTGGCAGTTATTTTCCTAGCTTTTCGGGTCTTGAACTTCTGGGGTCGTTTTGAGGCCCTAAACAACGTTTTTTGGGCCCGCCACAATCTCACTATAAATCAAGTCAAAGCTTGATTTCATAATGTGTAGTCCTCAGATAGACCTTTCCAACAGGTTATCGTGCGCCTAAAACGAAGATCGTATGCAAAAGTTACGACCCTGGGAAGTTGATGTATCAACATACCCCAACGGGGCCCACATGACTTTTGGCGCTTCATCTCCTAGGGTCAAGTTTTTGGATGTCCAGGGTTTTGGCATTCATGTTTGATGTAAAATGAATTTGGAGCCTCATCGTACTCATCTTCTTGCAAATGAGCATAGCCATCACATCTCTTCTCAGAGATAAGCTGCCACCATTCTAGCAAGCTTGTTTCAATCTGCATTTTACAGTTTCAACATATTTCTTATTTAATAGAATTCAAGTTTTATTGCATCTCTATTATTATTCATTGTGTCTTTATGTTAATATTGTAGATATGTGTTTTCATTTCGTTATGCTCATAAATTCAGATCAGTGGTATTAGAGCGATCTGCTCCTTGTCGTTTTTAGTGCATGTCCCCAACGAGGTTAGGGTATAGAGAGTTGGGTCTCGAGCTTGTTTCTCTTGAGGACAACTCCTCTCTCATGCCCAAGAAACCTTCCATGGCGGGAGAAAAGAAAGATGATGGGACAAGGGATCCTTTCAAAATGTTGCTCGAGCGACAGAGGAATGAGATGAGGGACAACTTTGCACAAATCCTTCAACGACTATTGACAAGCGACGCATCTACCTCAAACGACGATCCGCATTATTTTTCGGCATAAATTGAGAGCAGAGATATAATAAAGAAATGCACAGAGATATCGCGTATATTCAATAATATAACATAAATGTATCAGAGATGTAACCATAAACACATAGATACAGTAATACACGATTTCTATTAATGAAAGAAATGTACAGAGAATGTAAAAAAATACAGAGTGAAAGACTCGCTAGAATGGTGGCAACTTATCTCTGAGAAGAGATGTGACGGCTACTCGCATTCGCAAGAAGATGATTACAATGAGGCTCTGAAGGCCTTTTTACAATAAACAGGAATGTCAAAAATCCTAGATATCCAAAAACCTAACCCTAGGAGATGAAGCGCCAAAAGTCATATGGGCCCCGTTTGGGTAAGTCAATACATCAACTTCCCGGGGTCGTAACTTTTGCATACGATCTTCGTTTTAGGCGCACGATAGTCCGTTGGAAAGGTATCATCGAGGAGATTCATTTTGGGGGCCCAATCATGCCTTTGGCTATCATTGAGAGTCTCAATCCGAAAAAACCTTCATTTAGGCCCTCAAAATGGCCTCGGAAGTTAAAACTGCTAAAAATAGTAAATTGCCAAAATTGTCAGAAAATTGTTTTGAGCGAGTTGGAAAAGGTGGGTGGCCATTGATATCCACCTAGATCAATACTCCCTCCTTAGGAATCAATGGTCTCCATTGCATTGAGTTCTCGGGGGAGAGGGGGAAGCGTTTGTTGAATCTTAATCTTAGTGAGTTGCGTGCCTTGCTGGAGACGTCGCATTGCTTGGTTTGGGGAGGGCTGTCACAAACCTGTTCCTGGCGGGGTTGAATATGTTCAACCGATTGGGCTACATGAGATGTTTGTGTGTAGACAAAATATTTGCGCTTTGCTGCAGTCTTGTTGACCCGCTTCTATTGGATAGAAGGTGCTTGGGCCGAGGCTGTAGTGGTTGCAGTATCCTTTTGTTCACCTTTTGAATAGATTGTGAAGAAGCTGAATTTTGTCGTATGAGATACTACCTTGTGGGACTGTTTAGGTGGGACAGTAGTTGGAACTACCTCTGGTATTCTGTAGAGATGACCCCCCAAAGTATCAATGACACTATGAGGTCGAGACTCATAAACAACATGGCGCTTCCACATATATGGCTGGCCCAAGATAACATCACAGATATATAATGGGGAAACATCACATAATACCTCATCCTTGAAGGGTTGGATGCCGTATGACAATCGACATTGTTGGCTGACACAGAGATCTCGTCCTTGGCGAAGCCACCCGATGTTGTATGGTTGCGGGTGTGG
>JASDQU010190631.1:0-20177 GCA_032191745.1 Picea mariana
ATGCTCACTGAAGGTATTGTTTTGGGACATCACATTTCTGGTTCCGGAATGAGAGTTGATCCGACAAAGATTTATATTATCACACAAATCAGAATACCTTCCTCACAAAAGGAAGTTCGCAGCTTTTTAGGGCATGCTGGCTACTATAGAAGATTCATTCTGAATTTTACAAGCCTAGCTACCCCTTTATTCAAGTTATTATCTAAAGAAGCCGAATTTAAGTGGGATGATGAATGCCAAATATGTTTTGAAATTCTAAAACAAAAATTGTCAACTACCCCTGTATTAAGAGGACCAAATTGGTCCCTTCCTTTTCATATCTGTACCGATGCCTCAGACACAGCCCTTGGGGCAATTCTTGGACAAATAGAAAATCAAATGCCCTATGCTATTTACTTTGTCAGTAAAAATCTGTCTCCAGCTGAAGTTAATTATATGGTCATAGAAAAAGAATTGCTAGCTGTAGTCCATGCTATCAATACATTTAGACACTATATTACAAGATATCAAGCTTTTTTACACACTGATCATTCAACCATCAAATTCTTAATGAACAAACCTGTAACAAATACTAGAGTTACAAGATGGCTCTTATTATTACAAGAGTTTAATATCAACATTATTGATAGACCTGGTAAGGATAATCTTGTGGCTGATTTCTTATCTAGAATGATTCATCTGGGAGATAACGCACCAGTAGAAGATAACTTTCCTGATGAAAATTTATTTTCTATTTCTACATTCACTCCTTGGTATGCAGATGTAGCTAACTATCTTGTCAGAAAGAAGATGCCTCAGAAATTGTCTCCTAGAGAAAAACAGAAAGTAATTCAACTAAGTGCAAACTACATGTGGCACGATGATTGCCTCTACAAAACATGACCAAATTTGGTAATCAGGAGATGTGTAAGGGAAGATGAAATTCATGATATTCTGCAAGCCTGCCATGATGGTCCTTGTGGAGGACACTTCGCAGACAAGAGGACCGCTTACAAAGTTGTGCAATCTGGTTACTACTGGCCTCATATTTTCAGAGATTATAAAACCTATGTATTCAATTGTGATGAATGCCAACGAATGCGTAAGCCTACTGCACGAGACCAACTGCCACTCTAAGCCCAAGTAGTTATTGAGCCTTTCAAGAAATGGGCATTAGATTTTGTAGGGCCCATTAACCCTGCATCTAAAAAGAAAAAGTATATACTTGTATGCACTGACTATGTGACTAAGTGGGTTGAAGCAAAAGCTTTACCAGCTGCAAGTGAACAATCAATGGTAGATTTCCTTTTTAATGACATCTTTACTAGATTTGGTGTACCTCAAGAAATTGTGACTGATCAGGGAACTCAATTTACCTCTCATCTAGTCAAAGCTGTTACAGAACAGTACCAAATCAAACATAGGAAATCTACACCCTACCATCCATAGGAAAATGGACAAGTAGAATCTACCAACAAAGTTATTGAGTCCATTCTTACCAAAACAGTACAACTACACCACAAGGACTGGGCTGACAGATTATTAGAAGCCTTATGGGCTTATAGAATCACTTGGAGGAATACAACATGACATACACCCTACGAGTTGGTGTATGGAAAGCAGGTGCTTCTTCCCATAGAATTCCAGATCAAAACCTTCAGGACTGCAGTACAGGTTGGCATGAACTTGGATGCAGACTAGAAACAAAGACTCTTGCAGCTTAATGAGTTGGATGAAATCAGGCAGGAAGCACTTCAAAGAACCACCCTCATTCAAGAGAAGAGAACAAAATGGCATGACAAGCATCTCAAAAAGAAACAATTTCAACAAGGAGATTGGGCCCTGTTGTAAGACAACAGATTCAAGAACTTCAAAGGTAAGTTAACTACTCGTTGGATGGGACCTTACGAAATTGACACTGTCTATGATAATGGTTCAATCAGGATAAAGAAAATTGACAAACAACATACACCACTACTTGTGAATGGTCATCGGTTGAGAATTTATAACAAATCCCTGTCAAAAGAGGAATTTCTGACTCGTATACTATAGAATTCAGATATGCAGGTGATCAGTAAGGAAGGAGACCCTCCTACTGATCCACATTGATTGATTGGTTAATTAGAAACTTTTGTACATAGGTGTGGATCGATTTTTGTTAATAAGCTGAAGGTAACAAGATATTCTTACCTCCTTTTGTTTTACTTTCACAATTTTTTGTAAGTAAATTTCTATAATTTATTTGATCCTTCACGAACTTGCTAAACATCAGTTTGTAGGCATCAACAATATTCTGTTCTAATCCGGTACCAACAATACTACTTCGGTACCAGAAATCTTGTTCTGGTCCTATACCAACAGTCCCGTGCTAGTTTGGTACCAGAAGTCTATCCTTATACGGTAGTATCAGGACACATTACCTAATTGACAAGGCATGCTATGCATATTTCAAAATCTTATGTCAATTAATCTAAAGTATGAAGCCATGCAACAACCACTTAAGCTGGAACCAAGAAGCCGAATGCAGCATCAAATGGTAGCCCTTGTGAAGCAATAATTTCTTTTGGTTCCGTTGACAACTAAAGGGAAGTATCTTTAATTTCTTTTGGTTTTGTTGCTAGATAAAAGGAAGTATTTTAATTTCTTTTGGTTCTGTTGCTAGCTAAAAGGAAGTATTTTAATTTCTTTTGGTTCTATTGCTTGAAAAAAAAAGGACACAATCTTTACCTATGATTGTTCAAAGAACCATAATCCGCTTCAAAGACTAGTAGTTGCCTTTATCCAGTATTTCAACATGATTAAAGGGACAAAAATATATTAGCCTACAAGTAACTGTCTCACCCTAACTAGACTTCAATAGTATTCATTGGATTATCTTACTAAAGAGTAACATATGAGTATATGAACACTCTCTATCATGGGCACACTAGGAAATTTTTTATGGAAGAGGATGTATCAGTACCTTAAGGAAACTTCAGGTCATTCTCTTATGGACAAAGTCAGACAAAATTATACATCTGGATCACTCTAAAGAAATAATGTGCATAAAAAGTTTATTTTTCCTTCAAACAAATCTTTGAAAGACATTCAAAGAAGAGCATATACCTTCCAACCCAATACCATCCCAGCCTGTAAAAAGGTTTTTAGACGAGCCTCCCCTGTCACCATGCAAAGCACTCTTTAATAAAATCCAAAATAGGTGACTATGGACAAGAAGCCTCTGATTGAAAAAGGGTTTAAGAGACTAACCCGCCGGGATACTGAACAAGTCTGTTGGCAGCGGGTACCGGTCTATGGTATGACTAGGCAAACCCATCAGGGTACTGAATAGGCCTGTTGGCAATGGGGCATTCTGCCTAGGGAAGGGATCTCTCACTAATTATCACAACTACCCCACCGGAGTACTGAACAGGCTTGCTGGCAGTGGGTTCTGGTTGAGAAATGTCTCATCTATACTTGTTTGATTAAAAAATTCACTTTTGTCATCTAAAAAAAGCAAAGGTCACTATTGGCATTTATGAGATACAACCTCCAGATTAACAAGCAAAATAATTACTACAAGAAAATGTCCATTTGAGAATTATCTTAAGTCAACTTACCGGTCTGGCATCTAAAGCCTACATTACCTAAGAAGGAAACTTCTTAAAAGTGGAGCCCTAACTAGGGAGTCTAATCTACTTATACTGTGAAATTTATCTATAACATCTAATGATAGTAAATCTTTGAAGCAAGTTAGGTTGGATCTGTTCTTCTGGAAAACATATAAAAACTTCCTTGTTTTCACTACTGAATGCTACCTTTGTCGATAAGTCATCAAAAGAAAGGCAATTTCAATTTTTAGGCATGTGATCATATGCTAGGTGATAAATGTACTTCTGGAATTTGATTTGGTTTCTTTTCTCTTATCATCTATTCTCCATTATGATACGGAATGTTGAATCTTCTTGCATAAAGATATGCAACATCCTTGGCATGGGGGAAGGTCAACGAGCTCCTTCAGAACTCTTTTTCAGACTCACATCTCACCTTCAGAAACCAACATGATCACCCTACAACCCTGTAGAACAAAATACAAAAAAAGATAAGCATAGAATAAAGAAGTACATGAAATTCCAGTACTAAGCTTTCAGAAAACTCCAGCCTAAAAAGATGAATTCTGACAATCTACAAGTAGTCGAATATGCTATGGGTATTTATCATACAAAGGTAAAAGCAAAGGTAACATGGTATTTATTTTCCTTTGCTCATAAAACTACAATAGGTATGAAAATATATACTAGATCTTATGACCTTAGTATTAAAACCATGCCCCTATCCCTCATACCCATATGCCTAAACTTAATCAATCCTCTCATAAGTGATCGAAAATGGTTGAGGGAAAAATCACATCAAAGCATGAATATGAAGCATGTCTAGTAATGATAGGCCACGAATGTACTTCATCCTTAAGCAAATCATGAACTTATCTTGTGTCATGAACCATGATCCAACATCAAATTCACCACTCGGAAGTCCAATCACCTATCCCAAAATGATGCTTTGACACCCAACGTCTCGTCCTCATCATTACATTAACAGGTAGAAATGAAATGGCTTATCTGGGTGGTGAAGCTATCCAGATAACCCTCATCTGGTCTTAAATTTTCGTTGTGGTATCCTTACTTAAACTTACCATTTGCATTATCAACGCCATCACCATTTTCCCTTGTCATTACCTTTCTCCAGTTCCAAGCCTACTCCTCTCTATGATCTCCGGTACCAAACCCTTACTGTCACACACCCATTACGACAACTAAGATTTTATTTTTCTTTTTGTCTTTTCTTCGAGGGACAGAATCCCTGAATTTCTATGGGGCCTAGCGCATACCATCCCTTCCCTTATCCTCCTCCATGTGATCGTTGGCTATGACCACAGGCCTTACCAAAAAGGTGCTTTCGGCTTTCGTGATTCAAGGAATCGTGATGCAAGCGTTCCCTTGTTCTCTGTCTTTCGAAATGCTGAAACCCGAAAGGGTCTAACAGATCCTTAGCTCCTCCCTTGGGTCACTTTTCATACGACTGGTCCTATGAACTGGTGCTGTTACGCTAAATGCTTTCAGGGTTTCGCGATTTAGGGAATCGCGATGCAAGCGTTCCTCCTTTCCCTTTTGAACCCCCAGAACCCAAAAGCCCGGTATCATCCAGATCTATGGTCCAGATCGTCGACTTGATCAATGACTTGGATTAAATCCCGACATTCTACCTTTTAGGATTTCTGGCGAGGTCTTCACTCCTATTCCTCTGATGTCCAGAACCCCAGTGGATTTAGATCTTCGCCACGTGTCCCTACAAATGGGCGGTCCAAATTCTTTTGGGACTCCTCCTTCCTACCACAAGACCCTGTCCGGTGACCTAGGGCTCATTCACAGAGCGCATCGGGGTTTCGCGTACCGGGATTTCGCGATTGGCGAAGACGAGGGGTCTTGCCCTTGGGTTTCCCGAGTGATGAAAAGCCGAAACTCATTCATGCTAAACCGATTCGGGGTTTCACATACCAGGATTTCGCGACTGGCGAAGACGAGGGGTCTTTCCCTTGGGTTTCCCGGGTGCCAAAATGCCGAAACCTATTCACGCTAAATCAATTCGGGGTTTCGCATACCGGGATTTCATGATTGGCGAAGACGAGGTGTCTTGCCCTTGGGTTTCCCGGGTGCCGAAACACCGAAACCTATTCATGCTAAACTGATTTGGGGTTTCACATACCGGGATTTCGTGACTAGCGAAGACGAGGGGTCTTGCCCTTGGGTTTCCCGGGTGTTGAAACGTCGAAACCTATTCACGCTAAACCGATTCGGGGTTTTGCATACTGGGATTTCGTGACTGGCGAAGACGAGGGGTCTTGCCCTTGGGTTTCCCAGGTGTCGAAATGCCGAAACCTATTCACGCTAAACCGATTCGGGGTTTCACATACCGGGATTTTGCGACTGGCGAAAATCCACAGCAGAGAGTTTCCTTACCTTTCGAAACTCCGATCCCTGAATTCCCGATAAGGAAATTTATGTATGATATTAACGGCTGTGAGCCGCCCCTGATCCAACGGTCCATAGACCTCCGACAGATCCTTGGATCTATGGTCCTAGATCCCATCACTACTTGCGAAGGCTGAAGGGGTCGAGGTATTAACGCCTGTGCTCCTCCTCTAGATCCATCGGTCTTGACAAATCGGGGGTATTTCCGAAAGGATTCCGACCGTTCGTCTACCAAACAATGGGGTATTCTCTTTTGATAAATGGGGCTCACTATCCTTTCTGAGCTTGATTCACGAGGTTCAACCTCTCAGGGCTTCGAACTCCCATGAATTCAAATCTTGAGAGAACTACTCTTTCATGTACAAGGTTTCCATACCCAGGTCATCGGGACCTTCAGAGGGTTCTTGGGTAATTATCCCTAGGCTTGGTGACCTGAATGAAAAGCCTTCCTAATTCACCGAGCTATGACTTTGTGACAGGGGTGAAGTAAACTCGTGGGTTTACCATACCGGTAGTCTTTTCAAGGAACTCACTCCGCCTTTGGAATGCGAGGAGACTTCCCGGGAGGAGGTGCCTTCGGGAAATCAAACCAGGGCATAGCGTGAGTCAAGTAAATGGGACAAATCTCAAGGGAACGGACTCGTAATCTGAACTTATTCATTCTATACATAAACTGATTATGGTCGTATAAGTATAAGCATGCATCCATTATTTTCGATCAAAACACCAGGCAAACACTTCTATACAAAAACCATTTATGAGTGTACAAACATGAGCATGCGTCCATGATATTTAATTCAAGATACAAGATATAAACACTTATCAGAAAACACCAGGTGTGACGTGACTGCTCAGAGGGGTGCTCGTTTCCACCCAACTGTAGGCTCAGTGACTCTAAACGGATTTACCACTAGCCACCATCGAGCTAGACCACGATTCTTGAGATTCAGTCTCCTACGTCCAGCTCAGTGAAATTCAAGGATGAAGGTTACTCTCCTTCTCCTCTGTTCGAAACTCCCTGTATTTCTAGAGCTCCTCTGGTTTTCTTCTGTGATCCCTATCACGCGCGTCCTAAATTACCACACTTCCTTTCTTGCCTTTTCTGCAAGATTGCGTGTGGCACAAATTCCCTAGTCCATGGTCAGGTCTGAGAGCTTCTACGGATGGGCGGTTCACTCCCATCCCCTCATTAACTCTTGAGGAGCCTCCCCACCTACCATCCTGGTGGGTAATTCATTCCAGGGTCAGAGGGTTGCTTTGGTCTTTGAGCAAGTAAAAACCAGTACGGTATTGATTCGGTGGAAGTTAACGCAACCATTCTAGGTCTCTTCCACCACCTCTCATTAGCCATCGTGGTCTCTTTTAGCGCATCTCCCTCCCAGCAGTCATGCAACACATATTCATAACATAATTTACATTCATCGACCTTTTATACAAAGGTCCATCAAATCAAACATTCACATCTTTGAGTTTGCCATAGTTCTTGGCCAATATAGTTATTTTTACAGACTGGGGAAACAGGGTGTTACAAAATCATAAATGTTTTAGCAAGGCTATGTTAGGATATTTTTTTCTTGCTTCATCCTCATGCACTTCGTGTCATGAGGATGAAGATTAAAATATGTAATCGAATAAATAAATTTAACAATTGACTGATTTGCAAACGATTTCACCTCCTTGTGTTTCACGACTAAGACTGTTTAAATAGTCATGGAAAGGATGGTGGAGGTGGTAGAGAGTTAGCATAATACAACATGTGAAGAAGCGCCACATATTACAGAACATATTCTGGGTGAAGATTAATAGAAGGACGTCATTTATCTCCATGTCTTGGTCGTCTATGATTTAATGTGAGTTAAGTTGTTAGCATAGTTTGATTCTATGTTTTGAAGTTTGAGTAAGAGTAATGTGTGGGTTGAAAGCAAGCTTAATGTAGACTCCAGTTGTTGACTTGTTGAAGCGGCAAGGGCCCACCGCCCAACAAAGGTAAACATCTTTGTAGATTAGTATTAGCATTTGATTTCAATAGTGTAAATGTTAGATTAGCTGAAGCTTTAATTTTTTCAGATGATAGCAGTACAATTTAGACTAGGATTTCAATTATATGATAGCTTAGAGATCTTTACTCACTCTGTTTTGCATATGCTCTATTTTTATGAATTTTATTTTGTTTCATAGACATGAATGTTGGCAGCAGTAGTCAAACATATTTGAAGGAGAACTAGTGAAGTTCACAACAACACATTGTGAACCACAACATACTCAGTATATTGACTGTTGAACTACCCATGCTATGTATTGATGATTGATGTGTGATTTCCCTTTCAGAAGTGTGGTTGCATAGTTAGTTCTCTGGGTCAGATAGCAGAGTTGATATGTCAAAAGAACTCCATCTCATACTTGCATGTGCCATAATGGAGTAGATAACCTCTCTGTGAAAGACAACCAAAGTGTATTGCAGTTTGCTAGTTTGTTTTGTTTCCAACATACATAATCTAGAATAGTTCTATACTCATGACATTAGAATTACCTTTCTTACTGGTGTCTTGTAACTCTGTTGATTATGAATCCCGGATTGATAATTAATGAGTGCATTATACTAAACATATAAGCAACACAACAACCATCTTCAATTATTGGAATACAAATTTTTGTAGATACTTGTGTAGAAGGCTCTTCAAATTGAGATGATTTATCTTCCAGTGGTTTTTCTACATTCTCTATCTTGTCAACATTTTGCATGCATTCTTCCTTATTCCAAAATAAAACCTCCAATCTTCTCCATAAATCATTTGGAGTGAATTCTTGTGAGTCATCATATAGTTGATGGAGAATTTTGGGAGAAATAAAATAGAGGATACATCCTATGGCCATATCTTGTCTATTGAGAAAGTCATTTTTCTCATCGACATAATTATGCTCTACTTCCATTGCCATAATTATTTGGTACAAGCCTCTGCATCTGAGCATAAGCAGAATTTTTGGCTTCCATTCCAAATAGTTATGAGGCGTGAGAAGTATTTCTGGTGAATAATCCATCTTTTTGTTGCGTTCTTCAATCTTCAGTACTTGCAAAAGTAATTTGGTGTAGATTTTTCTTAGTAGTCCATCGGCTCTGATACCATGTAAATGTGTTGAACCTGCACATAATAGATCTAGCTAGAAAATACAACACACATTTGCAGAGAGAAATTAAGCAAGAAGAAGAAGGAGAGAAATAATGGAAGAATTCTCATTAACCGTATTCCACACTCAAAGAGTGAATAATTTACAATATATATAGGATACATGAGTAACTAATGATCCATAGTGGTGGTATAGAGTGATCTGGACACACGCCAACAGTTACAGGAGTGAATTGCCACCTAGTATAGTCTCTCAGGTAGTTACGGTAGTGAACTGCCACCTAGATGAGTTAATTAGTCTACTAGTCTTCAGTTAACTGATTGAACAAAGAGTAGTGAGGAGTTAACTCAGGGAATCAAGGCTAATGCGCTAGTTTGGTGATGATCCCAAGGCAAGGTCGAATTAGCATGGTGATGATCCCAATGTTTCATGGTGATAAAACCAATGCAACATCTAAACTCAACTCAACTAGTGAAACTGAAGTGTCAATTGAAAGAGAATATTCTCCAGGTGGAATATTCTACCCTAAAATATAGGAGATTGGATAATGACTAATTATGACCAATAAACAAGGAAATACCTTAGGAAAAATAAATCCTAGATGTGTTTGAAGTAACTCCATCACTCTTCAGCCTTTGTCTTCAATCGCAGTCAGTGAGTCTCACAATGCTTTTCTCCCAACTAACAATGGCCCTCTTGATCCTATTGTTGCACTTCTCTCTGGTTCCTTCGGAGTGGTGAGTGTCTCGTCCTAGGCTCATCTCACACCTGCACAACACCCTACGATGGAGCTCCATACCTTGGACAACCTACCATTTCTCTAATTTTTGGCTTCAGAGATCACAACTCAGGAACTATTCTGGAACTTTTACACCAGGGGGTTCAATGAAATCAATCGTTCTTATGTCATCATATTTTCTTTTCATCTCTCCATGTGTGTGTGTCTATGAAAATATGTCTCTATTGGATGCGTTTAACTATTGATGACATGTTCATCATCAATTCTCTCTTAACTGCTATGTTCTCATTGCTCTGTTGCTCGTTAATCTTATTTTCCTGTTGCTCTAATGTATGACTAACTATGGGTTACTTACGACTCATGCCATTGACTAGAAATCAACTGATGTCGGCAAGGCACTGATCTCATCGGCTAGAAACCAACTTATATTACAATTGCGAAGGGGATCGTCTGCCTTCGACAAAGACTCACGTTTAACGCCCTCCTCTCTGCTTTGACTCATATTTTTCAAAACATATTGAAACTAATACAATCGACAATAGATTTTTTTTCTTTTTTGACTAACAAACATGACTCAACTATTGTTGAACTCGAGTAGACTTATAATATAGGCTTGACTTGAATAAAATATGAATCGACTCGACTCTCTTTCTCTATGGGTCGAATTGACTTGCTTGTTTTTTTGACTATGAGTTGGTTTGACTCAAACTCGATTCGATTAAACTATGACTAACACTTATCATTTTTTCAACTTTTATATATTCACAACTTTATCTGAGAGTTGTGCTACCAAGTTTATGAATCTGTGGGTACCTCTTTGATTGGCATGCATGTACACAGTTCAATTTTATTTCTATGATGTACTCCATTGAAATATGTGTTGGAATATGTTATCCATAGATTAAGTGGTTGATTCATTTAATAAGCCGTTGACCTCTCCACCAAATAACGACTATGCTAGAATCCCACTGTCAATGGCTATGATTATAATGGTTGTGTTGGCTCTGAACTCTACTACTCATAATGTGTTTTCTTCCAAGGGTACATCTGCAACAAAACTCGAGGTAAATTGAATCGATGATATCTTCTTTCCAGTGTATAACTGGGAGAAACTCACACAAGTCGGCCCAAGTCGAATTGCAAAATACATCAACCATTATGTAGGTCGAAGACAATACACTAGTCAACAAGTCATATGCGTGCTTTTATTTTGGTCAATTTCACCAAGGGCTTAAGTCTATTCTTTGGATATTCACTAACTGGTGCATGTGAATCTTTATCCATTCAGAAACATCTCCAACACAGTCTTCATGGAAAACATTTATGGGTCGATGTATATGCTTATTAGTCAAATATTTCCAGGAATGTTTCATCACTATCAAGTGCACCCAATACCTCTAGAGTGGGAGGAGGTGTATCAAAAAAATCAAAATTAAAACATCTACAAATATTTGCAATTCTGGTGTTTATAATATCTTATTTTTTAAACACAGAACACAGGCAATCGTCCACGATTTCCTTTCGATCCCGCCATAACCATGGATTTCAGATCGACATTGACAACCTTAATAGAAATTCTACTCAGTCGAGTCTTCATCCTTCGTTGGCTATATTTGGAAATTTAATAATTTCTTTGAGATAGTTTTGTTTGGTCGAATTTTAGCTTATTCCACTACTAGTCATTGTACTCTTCATCAGTTACATGGTTGGCTAGATTATCATAGCCTCAAGCGTCTTGTAATAGAAGTAAAAGGTGAATTGAATAGATCAACCATCGATTGCTCAATATTTAGGTTCTCCGGTGGATCAAAATTTTGACTCCATCACTTACTAATTCAATATCTTCTTAATGTGTTTTCTCAGACAAAAACCTAATTTACAAAATCTCCTATATCACCTTATCTCCAACGCGGTCAGTTCAAGAATGATACAAAATCAGATAACATGTTTCTGGTTTTTCTTGTGCAGGATTTCCTGGTAGAATCGACGAGCAATCATCAATCCCCGCGTGGAATATATGAGAAGACGTACAATAAAAAAAATCATGCAGCATCTTCAGCATGAGCAACGCCAATGAGCACATTTCCAAATTGTGTATTTTCCATCTTGTTCTTCTTTTGTAGGATTTTAGTGCAACATCCACATGCAATGCTTTGCATCTTGGTTTGTTTATGCATGTTATCTTGATGCGAGCGAGCATCCCAAGAAGAACGATGCTCCAAGCTCATCTTCAGCGCAATATTTCCACGAGCATCTCAGGCAGCCCCAGATTCTCCATGTGGCTCTCACCCACAAAGAAGAACACTGCTCTGGGATCATCTTTAGTGCAAGATTTCCACGAGCATCTCAGGCAACCCCAGATTCAAGTCAGGCGGCAACAAAACCAAAATGTTGTAGTCTAGGAAATTGAGACAAACATCCAAGCGATACTACACCCTGGAATATATCAAGAGCACACACGTAACCCAACAAGAAGAGATAATTTAGGGAAGGAATTCCATTCCAAGTTTGTATTACATCTTTAGGGTTATTTATATGTGATGACTATTAGGGCCTAAGAGCCCCCCTCAACAACAGTATCTAACCCATTGTTGTTGAGAAGCATTTTTTTTGTGTGTGTAAACACATGGAAATAAGTTTTTTTTTAAGCATACACTTTGAGGAAGAGCTCCAACAACAATAACAACAAGGTCCATCCTCTTGGAATATGGTTTAATACTAAGAGGGGGGGTGAATCAGTATTAATAACTTTACACAATCTTTAAAAATTATTTATTAACTTTATTGATCTACAAGAAACTTCAGTAAATAACATCAATAAATATAAACTTAAATTACAAATTACAAGTTTTATATGAATATTGATTTAGAGCACCAGCTCTAGGAGACAACAATCCTCTTGTTTAGGGAACCAACCCTAGGAAGCACTAACTCCTTAGTTTTAGGGCTCCAACCCTAGGAAGCACCAACTCTCTGGTTTTAGTGCACCAACCCTTGGAAGCACCAACTCCATACTTTAATTAGCAAAGGATACTAATCCTTCCTTTCGCCTCCCTTCCACCCTCACTTCATAGGTATCTTTGTATTTCTTCCTTGGACTTTGCACTTGCTTCAGATCCTCTGATGTAGACCACATAGACATTTTCCTTCCACCATATTTTCTGCTTTATATAGTCTTCCAATGGGTATAAAATTTGAACCATTGTGTCTTTTAATAATGTATCATTGCACCTCTTCGGTTATTTAATAACAATGTTGTTTTAATAACAAATTTCTTCCTTATTATTTATTATTTTTCTTCTTCAATATCTTTTTAAGTTAAGAATCATTTTCTCAATTCGCATTGGTAAGCCAAGCACTTTTCTTGGAGTATTTGCCTTTCAATGGTTATCAGATTAACACCTTCGTAGCCCAAACACTAAGTTCTTCACTCCATAGGACCAATGTTTGTGACCAACGCCTTTATTCATATGTCTGGGATTACTACTTACCACTCGTGGTATCCCTTTTAGTGGCACGGGTGATTATAATAGTTTTAGAAACCCACTACCAGGGTATTCATGTTCACAGGATGCTACCACGTGTCTACCATGGTAATTTACAAACCATCTACACAAATGCCAACCTTCTCATTAAAATCTTCTCCCTTCGACTATGCGCGCTACATCTCCACCGTAGATCTATCATCCTGATGAGTGGTTAGATTTGAACCTCCCACGATCTTTATTGCACCTCGATCTGATGGTTGGGTTTTAATCAATCATTGAGTCGACGATCCTAGCTTTCATAGGTGCTTTAGATAGATCCACGGTTTGTATTTAATCAATTGTTGAGTGGACGATCCTCATTCATTTCAAGACTGGACTTTTTACTTAGAATTATTTTACCTGGTAGACTCGTAGATTCATGGACTCACATGTCTTCCTTTTCATTGCTTATTTTGGTGTTCAATTAGATTGACAATTCAGATATAATAAAGTGTTGAGTGGATGGCCCCAGTTTATGTAGGCGCTTTAGACAGATGGATGTTTCAGACATAATCAACCATTGAGTGGACAATTCTCATTCATTTTAAATATGGACTTTTGCTTAGAATTATTTTATATGATGAGTTCACAGACTCTTGGACTTGCGGACTCACATGTCTTCTCGGGTGTCATCAAAATGCACACCCAAATTCCGCAACCTCTAAGATGAACCTATACCTAGAAAAATGTTTAAGTGATTTTTCTCGGGTTCGTGGAATCTYAGACTTGTGGACTCATATCTCTTCTCGGATGTCATTAAAATGCACGCCCAACTTCCATTACCTCCATAATGAACCATACTCATAAATTTTAAGTGATATCAATAGAATATGATACTTAGCCATTTTTTGGTTTCTCAGTGGACTTGCGGAAAGAGATTTGAGCCGTCTAATSATGATTTGGATAAACATCATTTCTTCATTCTTTACCATCCGATCGTTCTCTTATTTTGATCCAAAAATCAACATTGTTCTTCATTCTTTACCGTGCGATCATACTCTTATTTTGATCCAACGATCAACATTGTTCTTCATTCTTTACTGTCGATTCTTGCAACTAGTATAGTCAGATACTTGTCTGGATGATAAAACCATATTAACCCTTATTGACATCAATGAAAACATAACACCATGTTTAACACATCATCATTCTTAAGATTATAATGTGTTTTGCACTAGCTCACTTGGTTGAAAGTTGCTTTAATTAGTAAGAGGTCTTGAGTTCAAGTCTTTTTTTTGTTACTTTTTTTAAAAGGTTCATGCATTCATTGTAAAGTGCATTTCATTTAATTTATAAAAGTGAATCACTGTAATTAACTTTAATATTATTTTTAGTTAATTTTTTTGCATGTAAATTTAATTTACAAAGTAACTTCATTGTAAAAGTGATTCCCACTTATTATATAAAAGTGTGTCACTTCATAAGTAACTTATTTGTAAGAGTGAGCTCATAGGAAAAGTTAGATAAGAAGTAGCATCATCACCACGTGGACCAAATTTTTCTTGCCATGTGGCTCTTTCGTTATTGTTTATGCATTTTTCAATAGGGCATAACTTTCACATTCGAAGTCCATTTTCAGTGTCGTTTTTTTTAAATAACCTATTTTTTTGAGATATTTCAATCCAGATCATGAGTTTGATATTTTAAATCCATAGTATCTGCATATTTTAATTTGGATTCTCTCAGTGATCTTTTGTTTACTAGTATCAACTACTTCTCATGGAAATATCATATGGAGTATGTACTAAGAAGTAAAGGATTGTACAAGATTACCAACTACTTCAATCTGTGTTTGGTAAACCAAATATTATTCGAGCCCACCAAGTTGAAAATCAGTTAATGAATTCAAGTCCCAAAGATTTTCCTCACATTGAAGATTATTTATCTAAGTTCAAAACACAAACTTTTAGGTATAGATTGCAAAATAGATCCGAAGGATGATCGATGCATATATGTTATTATTTATAAGCTTGGTAGTGCATATTTTGTCTTTGTATCTACATTTTATGTGGCCAACGAAGCTCTAGAGAGTGATTATAAAGAACCCTCTCTTGAGTCTTTTTTTTTTGTTTCTATTATATGAGAGCTAGACAATCTTATGCAACTTGGATTGATCAACATTGTAGGTACATCCAACAAAGGCTTAGTGGCCCAATAGAAAGATAAACCCAAGAATCCCAAGAATAAACATCCTCACCACAATCACAAGAAAAACAAGGGTCCCAAACCCTCTCCGCCATATTCTTCTCCTAATGGCGACAAAGGAGAAAAATAAAAAATATGAAGACTGAAAAACATTGCAACTTTTGTGGGTGAGATGGTAATGTGAAGTCTAAATATTTTAAAACTATGGAATCCTTAGAAGAAACAATGAAAAAGCACAACATCAATATTGATTCTTCTTCTTCTAACTCTTCTTCTCACGGGCATGCACTTTCTACTTTTGGTTTCTCCTTCAATGAAACTTCTATATCGTCTTCTTATGATGAGTGAATTATTGATTATGGAACATCTTATCATATGGCTAAGAATAACGCCATATTTTCCACTCTTAATGAATGTAACACCAAAAAAATATTTGTTGGTGATGATAGATATCTTAGTGTTATAGGGTATGGAACAGTTCGAGTAGATAATGGTCATTTAATGATGTATTATGTTTTCCAAGTATTTCCTGCAACCTTCTATCAGTGTATCAGATCACTCATTTCGGTGAAGGTAAAACTGATTACCAGGTTGTACAAGTTTGACAACTTTGGTTCATCATTTGTTCCATCAATTTTTGTTGCTTGTATTGATGACTTGAGAAATTTTTTGCATGAGTGGTTTGGTCATCTAAACTATCTCTCATTGTAGTAATTATGTAATCAACATATGGCGACTGGTATTCCTCTCATTTCTTGCAGAGATGGTGTTTGCACCGGTTGTGTTCTCGAAAAACATCATCGAAACAATTTTGACAAACATGCCTCTTGGCACACCTCAACCCTTTTGTAGCTTGTTCATAGTGATTTCTGTGGTCCAGTTTCTTCTCCTTATTTATTTGGGTGAAATTACTTCTTAAATTTCATTGACAACTTCTCCAGACGCATTTGAGTTTACTTCTTAAAACTTAAGAGTGAAGTTTTTGACAAGTTTTTGGCCTACAGGGCCCTTGTAGAAAAACAATATGGACTTCAAATTCAAATGTTAAGAACATATAATGGAGGTGAATATGTGAACAACACATTTACAAGTTACTACACTGCACGGGGCATTTAGATGCAACATATTTTTCCATATACACCACAAAAAAATGTCGTTGTTGAGAGAAATAGTTGCACATTAAAATAAATGGATAATTGTATGATCCAATTTAAGAGATTAAGTCTTCATTATTGGGAGGAATCCACCAACTATGAAAATTATATAGCAAATCACACTCCCACAAAGGCTTTAAAAAAAATAAAACTATAATATTCCAGATACAAAATAGTATGCAAAACATAAATAATTAGCTAGAAATGGCATATAAGCAATGATATAACCCGAACAACACCACAATAAAAACAGAATAATACCATAATAACACTAGAGAGAGCACTTTGATTACTGAAAGCAATGTTCACTTGCCTCTTCAAGGGGGAAACCTCCAGCAGAGCAGAGCTCTATTACAATAATATCCAAGACAAAACTTCTCATACCCTCTACTCCTATTTATATTAAATATGTCTATCCAAAAGAACAATCTAGAGGAAGATCCTTCTAGAAGTGGAATCTTCTATTAGGTCTTCTTACATTTGACTTATTCCTCCACATTGTCAGGCCTTATTAATATTTACCTTTATTAAATGGAAAATTATTATTCTACCTACGTGAGGGGTTAGGTCCCTAACATGTCCTCCCCCTTAAAAAAACCTTGTCCTCAAGTCTTGAGATGAGGGAATTGCTGCAGAATGGTAGCTGGTTCCCAAGTGGCATCTTCTAGAGTTGTATCTTTCCACTGGACTAACACTTCCTTGATGGTGCGCTGACGCAGACGAAAATTATAGTGGTCCAAAAATGCTTGTGGTTGTAGCCAAATGGAGCTTTCTTCATCCAACTCAGGAAGGTTGGTTTGAGTTTGGCACTTAGTTCCAATCACCTTCTTTAAGTAGGAAACATGAAAAACATGATGGATCTTAGAATGACTGGGCAAATCTAACTAATAGGACACCTGTCCCACATGCTTGAGAATAGTATAAGCACCATAAAATTTGGGCACTAGTTTCTGACAATGGTTATCCTTGAGAGATTTTTTCTTATAAGGTTGCAGTCGAAGAAACACCTGATCTCCTTTTGCAAATTGACATTCATAGCAAACTTGATATGCTTGTTGCTTCATGCGATTCTGGGCCATGGCCAAATTCTCTTTGAGGGTACATAGAATAGCCTCTCGAATTGTAAGTGTTTGGTCAACTGCCTGGACCTTTGAGACATAAAATATGAAAGAAATGAAGGTGGCCTTTTTCCATATACCGCTTCAAAAGGAGTCATGCGGGTAGTGGTATGGTAAGAAGTGTTTTACCACCATTCAACTAGTGGTAACCATTGAGCCCATTGATTTTTCCTTTCCGATGCAAAACACCTCAAATATGTTTCCAAACACTTGCTGACAACTTAAGTTTTACCATCAGTCTGGGATGATAAGTTGTGTTGAGATGCAATTGGGTGCCTTGTAACTTGAAAATTTCTTGCCAAAAATTGCTGGTGAAAGTTGGGTCGCGATAAAAAACAATAGAATGAGGTATGCCATGAAGCTTGAAGATTTGATCCATGAAAAGTTGAGCCATAATGGAGGTTCTAAATGGGTGTTGAAGAGAACAAAAATGAGCATACTTGGAAAGACGATCAATTACCACCATGATGACTGATTTATTTCCCGATTTAGTTAAGCCTACAATAAAATCCATAGATATATCCCTCCAAATAGTAGGTGGAATCAAAAGAGGTTGTAGTGTGCTAGGATCTTTGACTATTTCTCCCTTGTTGCGTTGAAAAACATCACATTCTTCCACAAAATTGTGAACGTATTGTTTCATACCATCCCAGAAAAAAGAACATTTGACCCGGTCATAGGTTTTGGTAAACCCTGAGTGCCCAACAATGGGTGTAGCATGAAGCTCAAAAAGTACCATGGATTTAATTTTTTACTATTTACTTAAATACAAACGACCCTTGTATCACATCGCATCATTGTTCCAAGAGTACCCTGAGGAAACTCAAGAATTGACCTGCAATTGTTGTATCAGATGCGAAATTTTGGGATCATGTAGCCATTCCTGATGAACAAATTGGATGTAACACCCTTGTTTCCCCCATTTTGTAAATAAAAATATATTGGCTAAGGGACTATGGAAAACTTGATATGTGTGAATGTTTGATTTGATGAACCTTTGTATAAAAGGTTAAGGAATGTAATTTCTGTTATTAATAGAAATGGGCAAGTGCTGCATGGCTGTTGAAAGCAGGGGTTTTCCAAGATAGACCACATATGCCATCAGAGAGATGGTGAGGGGAACCAGGAATGGTTGAGATAACCCCCACAAAACCAATACCTTGCTAGATTTAATTTCTCAGGACCAGAAATTTCCTCTGACCCAAGGATGAATTACAGTCAGGTTGGTAGGTGGGAAGACCTCTTCAAGAGTTAATGAGGGGATGGGACAGAGTGCCCATCTGAAAGGATTTCAGACCTGACCATAGACTAAGAATTCAGGCCACACAATATTGCTGAGGAAGGAAAGAAAGGAAGGCGTGGTGGGAAGAGGAAGGGAAACGAAGAGAAGCAAAAAAGAGATAATAAGATCTCAAGTTTGAGGAAGAATTGAGAAATGAATGTGTTCTAGTTGCAGGATGTGGCTAGCAGGGTTATGATACAAGCTGATAAATGATGGTGATGAGTGACTAAGGAAGTACTCAGGCATGCCTTGTTCCTTGGTATAGAGAAAACCTATTTCCAAGATCCTGTGGGAGGAGGAGAGTAACCTCCGTCCCCGACTGTTATTGATCCGGAAGAAAGAACTCTCTCTCAGAGCATCGTGGTCTAGCTTGGGGGTGACCACTGGTAAATCTGTTAGGAGTAACTGAGTCTATGGGTGGGTGGAAACAAGCACCCCTTTCAGTATTCACATCACAATTTTTGTTTTTGATAAGTATTTCCATATTTTGTATTTTGAAATGGAGTAATGAGTGAATGTATGTATTTATACATCTAAGAATGGTCTCTATATTGAATGATCAAGTTATGTGTATGAATTTACCTTCTTGTGGACTTATGTCTCTAATTGATCATCTATATGCCCCAATTTAGCTTTCGAGATGTCTTGGGATGTAAACTTGTAGGAGGGTTGGGATAGAAAGCATTGCATCAATTTGACCCTGTCGGTCTGAAGAGGATATCTCCTTAAGACTCCTTGCTGCACTGTTGATTAAGGTTGGTTGTCATTGATGTCAACCCTTGAAGAAAGACCCATAGCACAAAGGTTTGGGTAATGGACCCAATAGTGTTTGATGTAAATATGACTCATTATTGTTTTGTCATGTTTGATAAGAAGTAAATATGGATGAACTCCAAAGTGGTCCCCTTATGGTGAAAGCCCTCACGGGAAGACACTTTGTGGAGGAAGAGAATCCATGCTTAATTATGGAATAATGAGATGAAGGAAAGTGAATTTGTCAGGGAAAATATCCTAGATGGATATTTCTTGTCATGTCATTTCCGGTGGTATGTGGAACGTCACATAATTCCTCACGGTTAGAGATTTATGGCCATGAGAA
>JASDQU010190632.1:0-20350 GCA_032191745.1 Picea mariana
AAGGGGATTTGGTCCTAATACAATTACTGACATGATTAATCCACAATGGGGATTAATCCTATAAATAATATATCAATAATAATAAGAATACTCTTTGCAGTTACATTATTTCAACACCTTCAAGATGCACCTCTGTGCTCCAAGGATGCCACTCGCATTTGACTTGTTTTGGAAGTTTGTCCAACCCTTTGAAGTCAAAACTCCATTCGGTCTACCTTGTGAGAGACTAAGGGCTTCTAAGGAATAAGGACTCCACCTTATTGCACGCCCCTTAGAAATCTTCGTGAGCACCTGTCTAAGTCTTCCCTCACGACATCGTGGACCACTCAAACTAGGTAATCATTAACCTATAGTTCTGGCCATGACAAGAGTGCTAGTAGGTTGTGACAAGGACGGTGCCACACCTCTCCCTCAATGCCTGGTTTTTGTGCATGGCCCCTCTACTTCTTATGTGAGTCGGATTAACAAGCATCGTCAAGCCTACGTCCACTGAAAAAAACCATTATCAGTAATCCATATGCATAATCATACTATAATCAACCATATGCCACAAGTGCAGAAATGAAATACTAAATTGAAATACAATCCACTTCCTGACTCAATCCAAAGTCCAAGGAAGTCCATTGATGCCATCAACATCTGTAACCTGTCATGTGTCCTGCACACTCAAGATAATTCATCAATAGCATATGCCAATACATATACATCAAATAAAAAAAAGTCACAACACATCAACATCATCATGTATAATCCAAAATCGAAATGAAATCACAATGTACCATAACTGGATCAATTGCACGCAAGTGTCCTCAAAGAATAAGTCAATAAAAGTGTGCTCAATAGAGCGGGTGTTACACAATGAGAGGGGTTTACAACTCTATTTGGTAGTACATATCTATATTTGCATTATAACATCTAATTGTTGAATGTAACAATGAGGTCCATTGAGCAATGAGCCAAATTTGTAGTATCCTTCCCCAATGACCCACAACTAAATGATCAACAACATGATTTTGTAATGGCTTAATACTCACATCTCTATTTTGAAATTCATTGTTATTTATGTTGATGCTTTGGTAGTTTCGAGAGGTATTAACCTCCAAGTGTAACCTTTGTACTTAGAATAAAATATTCTGGAGGTAAGAGAATCGTTAAACAGATGTGTGAAAACCCTAGAAGAGAAGTCAGTCCAAGGAGAATAATAATAAAGAAATAGAAAACCCCAGAAAGAGAAGTTGACCCTGCCATAAAAAGTCAAAGTAAATTATATTTTCCAGAAAAGACAGGTCAGCCCTGTGGGAAAAGTTCACTGGCAGAATAAGTATAAATAAGGTGATGCCTTAGCTCATTTGTACACTCTCACACACTCACTCAACATAAGGAGGGTGCAAGTCTGAGAAGCAGTAGCTGCAGAAGGAGGCGCAAGTCTGGAGAGGGTGGTGCAACAATTGTCGTGGTGTAATCTTATTCTTTTTGGTATCTCTCTTGTGTGCTTCTCTTGGTTAAGGTACGCTTCTATTAGTAGAGGTGTGTTCTCTTGGTATTGTGTTGCTGCTGCAACAATGGTGTTTCTGGTTAGGGTTTATCTATTGGTTCTAGTGTGGACTTGTCAAAATCAATCTATCTAAGAAACGGTTAGTGTGCTCATGGGTGGTGTTGGTCCTAAAGTCTGCACCTRYCTGCTAAAGGGTAGAKCTAGGCCACCTCAAGTTTGGAATGATTGGTTTTTTTATTATTTGATTTTGTTGGTCAGTTGGAGGGTTAGTTTACCAAGACGAGAGCATGGTTGGGTTGGAAAAATGATATGGAGGAGGGTCCTCCTTGGCTGGTGGCACACAAATGATAGACAAGTGAGATAATAGAGGGAAGAACAAAGGGAAACAACAAACAACTCAATGAATAATCTGTTGTAAGAAGTTTAAGTCTTAAAATAGTATTTCAAGGCATTAAACAAGTATCCAAACACAATTACTCCCACAGGTTGCAATAAAAACAAATATTCACCAAAGCACTAGTTGTTTTACAGGTTGCATATCAGTAAAGATGAGTTATACAATAGCTGAAAGGAAAATGAAATGTACTTTGCACACATCAATAACTGGATTCAAGATAAGAGAAAAACACATATAGATTTGGACAAAATACAATGTCATCAAGAGTATATTCACTAGGTAGAAAGATTTAATCCATTCATAGAACATGTTCAACCTGTTTGATGTATTGATTTCCTTCCCAAAAAACTGAACCCTCGAAACATAAAAAAAATTGCATATTTATCAAAGTTGTAGAGGCTCTCGTCCATCTGGAATTGAGGCTTAACAATACACTATCATTTGGAGAACAACTTATTGACTTAACTAAATATTGCTTGAGTATAGTAATGTATACTTCAAACTTGACTTAACAAAAATAAGTGGTTCATATCAAACACAAATGACCACTTATTATGCCTTAATCTAAAAATTCTTGCACTTAAATAACTAAAAATGCTACTAGTGATAAATTAAACTGATGCATTTGATGAAGTGAATTGAGCTTTGAAAAAAAATGACTAGGACTAACAGAACTAAGTTCTGTATCGAGCATTGGTATCCATACGCGTTGTTGGAGGCCAACTGGGAGATAACTGGATATGTTAGCAACTTCTTTAGGTACTCCTTCAAATTATCTCCCTTAGAAAGCAACAAGTCTTATGGTGTTTCTTCTAGAGTCTTTGATACTTGTTCTGCAGTTTGGAGTGCAGTTTTTCCAATTCTTGGTTGTGGTGTTGCAATGTCTGGACTTGAAGCTTCAATTCATGCACTTGTTGGCTATCATCAACCCTCTTTGTTTTGACCTCAACCTATTTCTTCTTTTTGTCTTGCTCTGTGATAGATTTGTTGTGGTCATCCAATGTTTTTCTCCTTCTTCTCATATTGTATTTGTGTACAACCTCGGGTTCCTTCCCTTTTGTTCCTTTAATGGACCCATATACTCCCAAAGTGTCAGCTTCAATCTCTAGTTTAATGTCTTGTAAACTGTAGTAAGGATCCTCTGCATGTGGTGAGGTGCCAATAGAATCTTGCTCAGGATCAAGTCCATAATCATGTATTCCCTGTTAACTGGAGTCTGTAGGATACTCCTTTTTCACTGTCACAAATGGTGTTTCTGCAATCTCATCCCCATTAGAATTTGTATTCTCTTTTTTCATTGTTATTCCCTTCAAAAAATTGACTTCCATTTCTTCCATGCTGGAAAATTCGGGAATGTCATCATCCTCGATCATAATCGATTTAGGGTCTTTTAATGATGTCTTAGAAAGAGCCTTGGAGTTCAGCCTCAATTGATTTGTAATTCTAGTTTTTCTATTTGGCTTGCTTGGTGATTCAATGTTTTTCTCGCCCTTCCTCTTCCTGTCTTGTCTGGCTGCAAGGGGTATTTTAGGTAAGGCTTCTACACGAACAACCTTTCCTTTTACCACTTCCTTGCTACGCGAACCAAGTCTAATTTTCCCCCTCATTCGAGTCACAAGTTTATCGGGTTGTTGCTCGATGGGGATTTTCTGCTTCTCCTTTGAGTGGTTGGATGACAAAGACCTTTGTGGTGTTTCCAGTGTAGGTGGTTGCATGCTGGCAACTTTGCCACTTTTTTTTTCCTTCCCCTTTTTCATAGAAGACCTCAATTGTATGCGAGGGGACTCCTCTATGGGGGTTTCTTGCTTGTTTTCTTTCGAGGGCGTGTTTCTTGTTTTGGGGCCTTTCCCCTTACTCACTACAAGTTGGACAGGCTTCATTGAGCTCCCAGGCTCTGGATAAACCTTAAACTCCATCTTATCTTCACTAGAATCAACTTCGTTCTACAAATCGAGCACTCGCTCCCGCTCTTTCAATCCCATAGACTTCAAGAAATAATCCCAAGGAATTTCAAGTTCCTCGAGAGTGAAAGTTACCAACAATTTAATCAAGCCTTGATGATACACGCTCCTATGAGCAGATTCAGGGTGACCTTAAACCCTCCTGGCCATTTTGGTTAGGCTCTTAAGTAGGTAATATGGTAAATTAAGCTCTTTGTATCCACTTAGATGCATAAGGAAACGAAGGTGATAACAATGTACAATGTTGAATCGATCATCACCTATGATATACCTCTGCACTATTGTTAGGGCTCCTTTCCATTCTTCCTTTATCCATGACACATGGATTCCTTGGCTCCAGTCGGGGTCTTGATGCTTGGGAACCAAGAATTTGTTGCAGAGGTCGAGAGGTAGCTTGCCTTACTTAAACCATCTTTCCCCATAGACAGGGACAGCGCAGGCTACTCCGATGAAGTGTTTTGTAACATGAATCTAGGTATCCCCAAGCAGGTTCTGGAAGCCATCAAATTTCTGAGCGAATAACATAGCCAGGCCTGTGTGGTGTCCTTCAAACGCGCACAAGAAATCATACCACTCCGCCTTTATGAAGATATCTTTGATTTCGGGTATGGCTTCGAACAACTCTAAGCCTTGTGGCTCGGTCATGTTTAACTACCATCGTTCTTGAGGAGGAACCATAGTGGACATAGTTTATCTGATGTCAATGATGCAGTGAATGCGGGTTTCTTCATATTGAAATCAATACTTGTGTGTTGTTAACCCTTCGTTCAAGCTGTAGTGGCCATGATGAACCGATACAATTCTCACGATAATGACTGATGTTAATCATGGAACTGCGTGTAATCTGGTGTGGAGGTGCTTGTTTATGATCACGCACGTATGCAGGCGCCATTCAAATGGATCAAATATTTAAAATAATAAATTAAATTATAAAATGATTTCAAAATTAGCATGCCAATCCTCGTTTGCAAGAATAGCCTGGTTCTTGCAATCAACTCTGTTTTGCATATAAAACAATGTTATACCTACTATGATCTCAACCAATGGCAAATTTGATGACAAGTACTTCAAACCCAAGCCATGACATGTCATTATCCTTCAAGAAAACAAAAAATATTGGTGCAAAGAATCAATCAAGAAAGGTAATGATAAAAAATTGAGTCATTTAGTAATGGGGAGCCAACTTAACCAATCAGAAAAGGAACAATTATTTATGGAGGTATAGGGAAATGAGAGAGGAGGGGCAGGGGTGCAGACTTAGGTCTCAACAGGTGGCATAGTGAATTCCTATGGTTGGGTGACAATGATGTGACATTGTCTATGGTTAAATGAGCATACCAAAATTTTAACATGGTATCAGAGCTAGTTTCCTTTGTAACAGTCTAACTATTGGAAGAAATATCCTAAGTTATCCCCATTGTCAAGATCATTGAGCACTTACTGAACCCACCAAGAAGGTCGCCTAAGTAGGGCGCATCTTTCGTTGGGATTAGATCTCCTAAATTTTGAAATTGAAAAATTAGGTTTTCCTCATAAAACCCTAGGTCTGCAATACCACTTTCAGTTGCTTCGTGCCAGTTGCAGTACCAATTGCATCTCCTCTGATCATGTGAAGTTTTTGGTAACTCATTGAGAAACTCAATGAGAGGATGTCGAATTTATTCTTTCCCTAGATTAGCTCGCTAGCCATTCTTCTGAAAGATAATGTTTATAGTTTTACAGAAACAACAAACCCTAACCTAGATTTGTTGGGCATTTTTAGTGAAGAGTTGGGCCTAATTATTGGTTGTCCTAGTGCACCTTACCCTAGAACATCTCCAACTACCATCAAATTGCAAGTTGGAGCACTTTGAAGTTTTAGGATTTGTCGTTGCTTGCCGCTGCCTACCGCTATTTGTTGTTGTTGTCGAAGGTATGTACTTCTATATGTTTAAACTGTATCACTATCTTGAGGGTGTTTCCAGAAGAAGGGATCTTTTGTCCAAGAAAAAATCGTAGATCCATAGGGATCTCATATCCAACATATTTAGAGGAACAATGCAGTCCAAGTTTGATTGTTTTGATATGCCTCTAGTTGTTATGGAATTATTGTGATCTTATGAACATCTAGTTGTATTTTGATCTTTTGAAGTTATGATTATCACACTAACCTCTAGTCAAAGTTAAAGTTATAAGCTGACTTTAGTCAAAGTATTAGATTGATTAAGGTTGAGATTTTAGAGTTTATTTGCATTATATTCCCTAACTCAGATTTTTGTCAAGAAAGCATATTGTCTTAGTATAGGGGACAGGTTGGAGAGAATACTTGTCATATTGAATGAAAGAGACTCGAAAGAAAAGCAACAACACTCATTCTTGGAGATAAGACTCCAGGTTCCAGGTTTGATTGATTAAATTGATAAGTTTCCAACTTGCACATATCAAGTTTGATAATTGTTATGTATTGCAAATAAACACTATAGTTGTGACAACAATCCTTGAAAGGCTATATTACTTCTAGGTACAATGAATACTTGGTAGCATGTGAGTACTATTGATATAAATGATTATTGTATTTGTTGCAAGATGAACTAACATCTCCTCTAGGAGCTATTTCTTGTTTTGCTTCCAGGCAGGTCACCTTGGTAAAGCTATGATGATTACCATGAAATTGTCTTTTATTCTTGTTAACATAGATATGTTCTTATGAAAATGCTATTATATTGGAAATACTTTTGCTCTTGTTGCTCTTGTCTCGGGAAGGTTACCATGGAGGAATGATTGGTCACAACACTAGAAGAGTGTTGTTCCTATTTCTTATTATTGCATTTCTATTTTTTCTCTTGCTCCAGGCAGGTCACAAGTGATAGCTCTGAGAAGGAGCTACTGTGACGATTGTTCTCATTATTGTTATTATTATTATAAGAGTATTACTCTTGTCTATTGTTTTCCCTTGTTGTTTCGGGCAGGTCACATGTGATAACTGTGAGGGGAGCTATAGTGACGGTTGTAGGAGGAAACATATTAGATGGTCTCTAGTTTGAGACATGGAGTAGACTATCTAGATAATAAGTTGTATACATGACTGTATACATCATTGTACCGAAGAAAAAGAGGATAAAGTTAAAACCTACTGGAAATAAGGGTACTTTTACGAGATACAAAGTATCTCATATGGAGATTGATTGTAAGCAGTAGAAGGCTCCAAAGTTGACCAAAAAGATCCCTCTAGTACAATTGATCACTTTTCAGATCATTAGGAAGAGTTAGGAGAGCGAGATGGGCCTACCCAGAATCGTTGCAGTAACCAAGAAGAGACCAACATGTTCTCATGACACTTTGCAGGATGCAAAGATATATAGCATTGATAAGCCATATTATGAGGAGTAGATGGCCCCATTAGTGGTGAGGCAGGTGACCCCACCAAGTACCAGCTCAGACGGAGAGAGATTTTAGAGGGAGTCATCCCTCACGATACAGTAGGGAGGAGAAGCCTCCCCAAGACCATTCATAGGAGACTTTAGATGAAATCTTCACACATACATGGAGCAGATGGCTCTGAATATTATATAGACTCAAAGGGATTCAAGCTTAAGAGGGAGCATGGAGACTCAGAGTGAGCTTGATCTCGGAGAGACTCAATGGATTAGAGGCTTTCATTCAGAAAGTATTCCTCCTCATATTTAGATGGGAGAGAGAGAGGTCTTACATGACTAACATACAAGTGCTATGAGTTGAGGAGGCTAGATCAAATCTTTAGAGGCTTCGAGAAGATATGAGACCTCCTGGGAAGATTCCCTTGTTTCAGTGAGAGAGGAGGAAGCCAGTCAGAAGGACTCATATATGGATTTTTCCTTGGTTTTGAGACCATAAGGGAAGTCAGTGGTGACTTCCAAATTGATCTACAAGATCAAGCATGTTGCAGATAACAATATAGAGATGTACACAGCTTGATTTGTGGCCATAATATTCTCCCAACAAAAGGGAGAATATTATGATGAGACACTTGCTCTAGTAGCCAGAAGAAGTGTACATAAAGTAGCCACAAGATACATGAGAAGGATTCTCATGTCTGCAGATTGAAGAAATCTTTGTACGGGCTTAAGCAAGCACCCGGGGCAGGATATGCTAGACAATTATTTTGATGAGCCTAGGATTGGTTGCCTACAYTGATGGTGATGAGTATGAAGTTATTGAGTGATACATCTTCAGAGATAGTGGATGCCGCCATGTATATACAGATGATTGGTTTGTTGATGTACTTAACGAACACAAGGGCAGATATATGTTTTGAAGTGAACACATTGAGTTAGGATATGGTCGAACCTAGAGGTGTTCACTTGATTGCAACAAAACATGTGATGAGGTACTTGAAAGCTACAATTGACTATGGACTCAGATATGTTTTGGATCATGAGATAAGCCTGCAAGGCTATACTAATTCATATTGGGATGGTAGTGTTGCAGACTGGAAGAGTACATCTGGATGTTGCTTTAGTTTGGGATCAACTATGAGCTCATGGTTCAACAAGAAGCAGTCCAGTGTAGCGTTCAATATAGTTGAGGTAGAGTACATAGCAACATGTTCAGCTAGTAGTGAAGTAGTGTGGCTTCAGAAGTTGCTAGTTGGTGTGTTTGATCTTGATTTAGAGGTGACTTGCATCCGGTGCAACAACCAGAGTTGTGTGAATTTGTTAGAGAACCTAGTGTTTCATGACGAGTCAAAGCATATCGAGATCAGGTATCACTATATCAGAGATATGGTGTAGAGAGGAGTGGTGACGGACTAGTATGTGGCTACGGATGATCATGTAGCTGATGTGTTGACTAAGCCTCTTTTAAGGGTGAAGTTTGAGTACTTCAGGGACAAGCTTGGTGTGTTCCGGAAGGACGTACCCTTGTGATAGGGTATGATGAATTACATATGCGATTCCAGATAGCAACATGATATAGTTTGGAAAACAAGTTGTCATGCCTGGACATTGACTATGGCACCGGTTAGATAATGTATACACAGATCCTTCGGGGAGAGTGTGTTTTCCTAGTTGAGGAGGCCCAACTGGTTTGTGTGGTTGGAGGATTCACATAGATCCTTCGGGGAGGGTGTGCCTCTGAGACAACTGGAGGGCCAACCTAGTGTGTTGGACGTCTACTACTCCAGTGAAATAGTCTGGTACGCAAGTCTGCTACTCCAGTGAAACTGTCTGGTACATAGGTACTCTAGTGAAATAGTTTGGTATATTGCTACTCCAGTGAAATAGTCTGGTACGCAAGTCTACTACTCCAATGAAATAGTCTGGTACGCAGGTCTACTACTCCAATGGAATAGTCTGGTACACATGTATACTACTCCAATGAAATAGTATGGTACACAGGTACTTTAGTGAAATAGTTTGGTATATTGCTACTCCAATGAAATAGTCTAGTACGCATAACTACTCCAATGAAATAGTCTGGTACACTAAGATATTGCTACTCCGGTGAAATAGTCTGGTACACATAACTACTCCAGTGAAATGGTCTGATACACTGAGATATTTCTACTCCAGTGAAATAGTCTGGTACGTATAGCTACTCGAGTGAAATAGTCTGGTACATTGAGATATTACTACTCCAATGAAATATTCTGGTACACATATCTACCCCAGTGAAATAGTCTGGTACGTTGAGATATTTCTACTCCAGTGAAATAATCTGGTACGCATGTTACTAGTTCTATATGAACTAGATGCCATATTCTATGTGAGATGGCAAGTTACTAATTTTGTATGAACTAGATGCTAGATTTTGTGTGAGTTGGCAAGTTGAAGCCCCGTGATGACATATAGCCCAGAAGGATGATGAGAACTCACATGCATGTCTGTGACATGACCATTAGATAGTCTGTGTGTGTGACTATGACAGAGCATGTGTGGCTATGATGGTGTTACTTGTTACATGATTTGTTTGATCACGAGATGGCCTATTTGGCCATGCTACTTGAGACATGATCTGTTTGAGCATGAGATAACGTGTGTGGCTATGGTGATGCTACCTGTAGACTGGTCTACAAGACCATGTGAGTCTTGCCCATGCCATGTGAGATGGATGGATGTGTTTGATACCATTACATGAAGAACATATTAGTTAATACCTCCCTAACTAAGATGGAATGTTGATGTTTTGGTAGCTGCGGGAGATATTAACCTCCAAGTGTAACCTTTTTACTTAGAATAGAATATTCTGGAAGTAAGAGAACCATTAAATAGATGTGTGAAAACCCTAGAAGAGAAGTCGGTCCAAGGATAATAATAATAAAGAAATAGAAAACCCTATAAAGAGAAGTCGACCCTGCTAGAAAAAGTCAAAGTAAATTATATTTGCCAGAAAAGACAGGTCGACCTTGTGGGAGAAGTTCACTGGAAGAATAAGTATAAATAAGGTGACACCTTAGCTTATTTGTACACTCTCACACACTCACTCGGCAAAAGGAGGACACAAGTTTGAGAAGCAAACAATTGCAACAAAAGGATGCACAAGTCTTGAGAGGGTGGTACACCAGTTGTCATGGTGTAATCTCAATCTTTCTGGTATCTCTCTTGTGTGTTTCTCTTGGTAAAGGTACACTTCTATTAGTAGAGGTACGTTCTCTTGGTATTTTGTTGTTGCTGCAGCAGTGGTGTTTTTGGTTAGGTTTTATCTGTTAGTTCTAGTGTGGACTTGTCAGAATCATTCTATCTAAAAAAAGGTTATGTGCTCGAGGGTGGTATAGTCAATGCCTATGGTTGGGTGACAATGATGTGACATTGTCTATGGTTAAACAAGCATACAAAAATTTTAACAATTTCCAACTTACAAAACCCTCAATAATCATCGCACAAGTGTTATTTTTAGTATGGTAAGTAAAATCCAAATGGGGGTTGAAGATTATCCCATGGTTAGTTGGTAAAGGCTTTTCTCATACATGGGAGAGATGCAATGTTTAAATATGTCTCCCCCAATATTAAAGTGTGTATTGTACCTTGTTAATGCAATGTTGAGATTCACAATGCCCCATTTATGAAACACAAGTCCAAAGGTTTTCATAGGATATTTCGTATCAAATGGGAGTTTTACAAGGTATTGTTTATTTAACAAGGATTCCTCGAGGGATCTTCTATGCTTTTTTTCTTTTTTCAGTTATGGATAATTAAAATAAAACTAGAAGAAATAAAAATAGAGTATGACAAACATGTTAAAGCTTTCATTGCAATGGGAGTTTTTTTTTCTTGAAGCGAAAAGGGTTATATCTAGTTATTAGATTTCTTTTTTAAAAATAAAAGTGAATAAAGTTATATTAACTAAAGGAAGAAATTATATGCAATACCATATATAAATTGGTATTTTAAAGGGAGAAATTATATGCAACACCATATATAAATTGGTATTTTAATTTTGTTTCAAGATTTCAAAAATGCAATATATAAATTGGTATTTTAATTTCGTTTCAAGATTTCAAAAATGCAAATGACTTTAGCCTCATTATCATTCACTTCATACAAAGCATAAGCATTATACCTTTATGGCTATTAACTTGCAGAGGTGATCATATGTTCTTATATGTGCTATATAAACTATTACAAAATGGATCTTCTAGAATAACACAATAACCTATGCAAAGAAAGTAGAAGAAAAAGCTAAATTTATTGACTTGTATTTGGTATTAAAGAAAACATATTCATAAAAATTGCTTAATAACTAATTCATCCGTATCTATTTGTTGTCAATGCACTGTCACTATCTAAGGAGAAACAAATGATCTAATGCTATCTTTTATTGAAATGCATATGTGAGTAATAATGTATGAGTTAAGTGATAATCATATAATAGGTTAGTCCATTCTCCATTATCATATGATCCCTAGGCTTCAATTGAGTAATGCAAAACATATATAACCACAAATCTTGGATATAAAATTTGATTTGGTGTAACCATTAGTTATCATGATAGGGTCATCCACTTACCAATACAACTTTTAACAAAACTTTTAACATCCAATTGGTTCTAGATGCATTAGTTATCATGATAGGGTTATCCACTTACCAATACAACTTTTAACAAAACTTTTAACATCCAATTGGTTCTAGATGATTAATTATGTAATCATTGTGATAGTGTCATCCACTTACCAATAAAACTTTGAATATCCAATTGGTTCTAGATGATTAATTGATGCAATCATTGTGAGATAGGTTCTAGATGATTAATTGATGCAATCATTGTGAGATATAATGATATTGGGTAATAAAACTTTGAATATCCAATTGGTTTAGATGATTAATTGATGCAATCATTGCGAGACACAATGGTATTGGGAAATTGTTGTGTTGATCCAAATGAGCATCCCATCCCAAATCTACTTCAATGTTAGCCACTACCTTTGCTACCTTGTATTCCAATCTTTGAATGTGTTTTATTTATAGCTTTATAGAATTTTCAAGCATTTGATAAATGCCATGGAAAGCAATTGACGGACACCAACTAATAATAGGTGTTTTTCATGATTTTGATAATAAATATGTTCATTGAATTTTGTGTAAGGATATGAATTACCTTCAACTTCTTAAAGTTGAAAGCCCATTCTTTGCATTATTTGCAATTTTTTTTTGAAGAGTCAAGATTTCTAGATACTATTATTTGTATTAAGCGCTATGTTATATGCAAAGAGAAATAAAGGTTCACCTTCTTACGTCTAATAGTAAATTCAATCCAATCCTTGCACAACTCAACTTTCCCCTATAAGCACCATTAGTATTTAATTTAAGATATAAAAGGGTTTGCTGGTCTTCGTATCATAATAACCCAACTTTCCCTATAATTTAATTTTAGATATAAAAGGGCTTAGTGGTCTCCATATCTTAATAGAGGAAATTGCATGTTTCACGCATTGCTAAGGTGAGAGAGAGCTTATTCCCCAAGCAATTGCTTTAGCATATTGGACTCATCATGTATAAAAAGTAATAAAGAAAGCATCATAATTTTTATCAACAACTTTATTGGGCTGTTTCAACAATCTAGAGTGAAGTTCTACTTTTATTGTTAATATTATGGAATCACAAGTACCCAGAATGCAAAATTGATAAAATTTCAAACCTTATTGAGTGATGTGCGATACATGACCTAAACTTATCCACAAAACACATTCGATGACAATTATATTGCATCCAACATACACACTATCTATATGAATTTGCTTCATACAAATAAATGAAAAATAATCCCTAACAACACTCATCTCGTGTCCCATATGATTCCTTACTTCACATACTAGGCTGATTCATTTGAATTAATTGACTCGTGTCTTGAAATTTTCAAAGCTAATAAATTACACATAAACCTTGTACAAATATTCAATAACCAATATCAAAGTCTTAAAATTCTCTTCAATTGATTATTTAGAAATATAAAAACCTAAAGTTCTCTTCAATTGATTATTTAGAAACCTAGAAACCTAAATATGCTTAACCATAATTATCTTTCAAACAATTTAACCAAAAGTGAATTCAAACTTTATGATTTATGAGAATTTTTTTTAATGACTTCCTCGATGCCCTAGTCATCCCAAATATGCCTTTGTATGATTAACACCATGACAAAATGCCATTATTCTACAAACTCATGGTAGACTTTGTATGATTAACACCATGACAAAATCCCATTATTATCCAAACTCATGGTGGACTTGTGCTCTAAAATGCTAATATTACTAATCAAATATGTTCCTCGTGCACCCATATGTGTTACACCAACATGTTTGTGCATTCTAGAAAGATCCATATATATAACATTTAAGTCTTTTGTCAAGCGATGAACTAGAACAAAGATAAGAAGGATGAAACTTTGTCAAGCTTGTGTGGTTCTAGACTAAAGTTAACCATGTTATAGACATCATGTAAGTTTAGAAATTGGAAAGATTTATATGAATGCTTTTGTCATAGGCATGATAAAGATGAGTCCCATTGTGAAGATAATCCCTTCTTCTTAGAATGTTATTGTACATTTTTTTTTACATATATCCATCATTTTCTTTGTTGCAAGTCTCTTCTTTGTAGATATCTCTTCACGCTTTAGGTAAACAAGGAGAGCACATATCTTACCATTTGGGGTCTATTGTAATGTTCCCAAGACAATTTTTCACTGGAAACACTAACTGTTCTCTGTTAATTGTTGTTTGGATGTGTGTTTGTAGGTTTGCTCTTGGAGTTGCGTTTAGGGTTTGTATATTCAGTTATCAAGGATATGAACATAGAACTAAAGATGCATCATAAAGAAATACAAGAGATAACAAGAAACACCAGATGTGGAACCAAATAACACAGATCTGGCCTTTATATAGATAATATGAGAAACCTGATACAATAGAACTGCAGATCTGGAAGAATATCAGATAAATCCTTTAGATGGAATATGTGCTGCTACAAAATGCTCAAGACTGAAGACACAAGCCTCCCAAGGCTAGATAACAAGCTGAAGAACAATACAAGATTAACTTCTTTCCCTCCAAGGTCAAGTCCAAACCCCCCTGGCTGAAGTTACGCCCTCATGGATGGTTGTAGAGATCCAATATTTCGGCCTTGTTGTTGGAAGCCTCCAAATGCTATAAAAATCCATGGAATGATAGATCGGGGCAAGGTAAACCCCCTCCTGAAGTCTCAGGCTAAAATACCAAGATCTTCTCCTCAAAAGACTGAAACTCCAAACTAGATTGCGCCCTCCTGAAGACTACAGAGACCCAATAATTCAGCCCTGTTGTTGGAGACCTCCAAATACTCTGAAACTCTATGGAATGATAGATAGGGGAAATGTAAACCCCTTGGTGAAGTCTCTGGCTGATATATGAAGATTTGCTCCTCTAAACTGACCAGATCTATTTCCTAGTGCGCCCTCCTTCTCTCCAACTCTTGCCAAGTTCTAGAAAATCAAATGGCAAGTAAATCTCTCTCTCAATACACTAGAGATGATGGCTAAGGGCCTATAGATAAAACCCAGGTGTCCATAAGTCCAAAGGCCTTCTCAAACTCCTGGATCGAATCTTCTTTCTCTCAATGGTGCACCCTCTTGCTAAAAACGCCCAAAGTTACATTCTGCTTCTGCCCTGGGTAGTTGATGGTACCCGTAGTTGTTGTAGAATGGTGTGGGTGGAGTATTGCATCCCCGAGACCAAGCTTGGAACAAGTGAGGTGGGATCTTTCACCACTGAGTTGTCCTCTAGGGTTTGTATTCTCAAAACCCTCAAAACTGTTGTGCTCTAGAGCCCAAAAGAAAAATGCAATAATAATCCAAAGGTGAGTGAGAAGTGCACCCTTCCTTTCCTTTATACCTCAATTCTGTTTCTTTGTTGAGTTAGTTAACCCCTAGGGTTAGCTCCTAGCTTACCCTCACGTGTTCTTTTCTTTCATTGATTTACCTTTTCTTTTCAAAGTCAACTTAATAATATAACGTTGAGCTTAACTAATGGATTTTAGCTGACTTTCTCCCCATAGTGAATGAGACTATAGTCTAGTGGGGATGACTAAACTATTGAGTCTCTCCAACCCTCTTCATCAAGAGGTGGGAGACATTACAGTCTCCCCTGCTAGAAATTGCTTGCCCATAAGCAATTTTGAACCTGTCTCCTGTAACACCTGTTCACTTTCCCAAGTATCATCCTCAATAGGCAATTTCTTCCATTTGACTAAATATTCCTTGATGCTTCTTCTCCTTAGCTTCTTTTCACGAATTTCTATTACCTCTTCTGGTATCAGTATCAATTGCCCTTCTTCATCTAAGGGTGGAAATTCCTCAATAAGAATGATGTGTTGGCCTATGGCTCTCTTCAAGCATGTCACATGGAAAACATTGTGTATTTTGCTTCCCTGTGGAAGATCAAGCTCATATGCCACAACCACTACCTTCTTGTTGATCCTGTAGGGTCCAAAGAATCGGGGTTGGAGATTTTCTGCTCCACTTCTCTTGATGGATGTTTGTCTGTACGATTGGAGCCTTAAGTAAACCAAATCACCAACCTCAAATGTGCGCTCCACTCTGTGCCTATCTTCCTAGACCTTTTGTTGATTTTGTTCCCTTTGCAGGTGGTCCTTCATTTCTCTGAGTATATCTTGACTCTGCTGAATCCAATATTGAACCATAGGGGCCCTGTTGTCACCAAAGACAATCTCTACAAAGGAGAGAGGATCATAATTATACAAGGCTCTGAATGGTGTCATACCAATAGACATATGATGAGTGGTGTTGTAGTAGTATTATCCCAAATGAAGCCACCTAACCCATGCCTTTTGTTTCCCTGATACATAATTTCGGAGGTACCCTTCCACCCAGTTGTTGACTATTTCTATTTGACCATTAGTTTGAGGATGGTAGCTAGTGCTAGGGGTTAAGACCGTACCTACCAACCTAAATAATTCCTGCCAAAAGGTGCTCATGAATCAATTGTCCCTGTCACTCACAATGGTCTTGGGTAAACCATGTAATCTGAAAACCTCCCTGAAGAAAAAATTTGTGACCTGTGTTTCACTGAAGTCTGTGGGAATGGAGAAAAAATGTGCAAACTTGGTTAACCTATCCACCACCACAAAAATACAATCTTTTCCCCGTGCTTTGGGCAATCCCGTGATGAAGTCCATAGACACGCTTTCCCATTTGTGCTCCAGGATGGGTAGTGGTTGTAATAATCCTACTGGATGGGTGTGCTCATCCTTGTTTACCTGACAAGTAGTGAATTCTTTGATGTGGCACATCACATCTTCCTTCAAACCTTTCCAGGAGAATCTTTCCCTTATCTGTCAGTATGTTTTGACAAATCCTTGATGTCCTGCCACTGGTGAATCATGGCATGCTTGTAGTACCTTGGACTTAAAGGTTGACTCAGGAACCAAGAAAATTTGTCCCTTGTAGTAGATGATGTCATCCATTATTTTGAAGTTGTCATCATGTACCTGTCCATCCATTAATTGACATGCAAATTGGTTCTTTGAGTATTCACCAAAAGGTGGGCCTTCCAGTCAAYTGATATATCGGTCATAGCATAAACCGATGGCCTCCTGGATAATGCATCTGCCACTACATTATTCTTCCCTTTGACGAACTCAATGTCAAAATCATAAGCTTGTATCTTGCTAACCCACTTCCGTTGCCTCTCATTTAAGTCCTTTTGATCCAAAAAGTACTTAAGACTGTTGTGATCTGTCTTCACCACAAATTTCGCTCCTACCAAATATTGTCTGGACTTAGCCAATGCATGCATGGTGGCCAACATATCTTTTTCATAGATGTTATAAAGAAGCTCAGGACCCCTCAGTTTTCGGCTTTCATAGACAATAGTGTGCCTATTCTGCATTAGCACTGCTCCAATGCCCTCCTCGGAGGCATCATAGTCCACTCTGAAGGGTTGTGCGAATTTTGGTAGAGCCAAGACCGGGCATATGCTCATTACCTTTTTCATTTTGTCAAAAGTCAAATGTGCCTCCGAGCTCCATCTAAATGCTCCCTTCTTGGTCAAATCGGTCAAAGGCACACATAGTTGTGAAAAGCCTCTGACAAACCTCCTGTAATAGCAACAGATGCCAAGAAACCCCTTCAATTTTGTGAGGGTATTAGGTGTGGGCCAGTCAATTATAGCTTGTATCTTCTCTTGGTGTACATGTACCCTTTTTACCCCAATGATATGTCCCAAATAGAGGACTTCTGTCATTCCAAATTCACATTTGGATTCCTTATCATACAAGGATTGCCCTTCCATGATGGCCAAAATCTGTTCTACATGTTGAATATGCTCCTCCCAAGTCTTGCTATAGATCAACAAGTCATCAAAGAATACTAAGAGGAAATTCCTTAATTGCTTGTTGAAGACATGGTTCATGAAAGATTGGAATGTGGCTGGCGCATTGGTCAGCTCAAATGGCATCACTAAGAACTCATAATGACCGTAGTGACATCTGAAAGTAGTTTTGGGCACATCTTGCTCCCTCATCTTGATCTGATGATAGCCAGAGCTTAAGTCAATCTTGGTGAAGTAAACATCCCCATGAAGCTCATCCAATAGCTCATCAATCCTCATAATGGGATACCTATTCTTAATTGTCTTCTTATTCAACTCCCTGTAATCAATGCACATGCGCGTGGTCCCATCCTTCTTTTTCACTAGTACCACTGAAGATGCAAAGGGACTGGAACTCGGTCTAATGTGGCCCATGTCTAGTAGTTCTTTGATAGCCTTCTCGATTTCATCTTTGTATTTATTTGGGTGTCTATAGGGAGTGGTGATGATAGGTTTCGCTCCCTCTTACAACTCTATGATATGCTCAAACCCCCTATCTGGTGGTCCTCCTGGTGGAATGAGTCTAAAGACTTTGTTGTGCTTGTTAATGATTCTTTGAATCTCTGGTGAGTAATGAGTCTCTCCCTTCTTATCCACCAGTACTGATATTCTACATTCAACAACATATGTAATATCTTCTCTTCTGAAAATGGCCTCCATGCGCTTCGCTGTAACCACCCTAGGTGTGTTTCCTGACATGCCCCTGAGAACCACCTTTTTCCCATTTTCCTCGGTGAAGGACATCTCCATAGTCTTGTAGTTGGTAGTGATTGGCCCCAATGTACTAAGCCACTGAACCCCAAGGATGATATTAGTGTCTGGAAGGTCCATCACATAGAAGTCTTGTGCCAAGTCATGTCTGCCCAATGTAAGCTTCATTCCTAGAATATACCTGTCACAGGGAATAGTGTGCCCTCCTACTACTTCCACCCTGAATCCTTCAAATTCAATAGTGGGTATGTGTCTTCTTTGTAGTAGGGATGAGTCAATGAAGTTGTGAGAAACACCCCCATCGATAAGAACCGAAACTTTCTTCCCCTGCAACACCCATCTCATCCTAAATGTGTTGTATTTGGGTACCCCACTGATGGATGCCAATGTTACCTTCTCATCTACTACAAGGTCGTGACTTGCAACTTCATCTTCTGTGTTTTCGGTGGTGTCTGCTTCTATGTTTTGTAGGTGGCCAAAGCCTTCATCCTTCTCATTATCAAAAGTTACTTTGATGTAGTGTGCCTTGCCTCTGCCCATACATTTGTGGGTTGGATCCCAAGGTTCCTTGCACGTATAACACAATTACTTCCTCCTCAGTTCTCTTCTGGTGTTTTCATCCATTCTACCCCTTCCTCTGTCAAACCCCCTTTGGTCGCTTCCCCCTTGGTTCACGGGAGGTCTTTGGTCTCTTCCTTCTGTGTTTAGAGGTGGTCTAGGGGTAAATCTAGATTTCCCTGCTGAGCCCAGATCTCTTGTCCTCCATATAACATCCTGTAAGTTGGTAGGCTTGAAAGCCTTTACCCAACCCCTTAAGGGTTCCATCAACCCCTCTGTGAAGAGCATCATGAGTCTCGATTGAGACACATCCTGCACCATGACTTCTATCCTCTGAAACTCCTCTATATATACCTCTAGTGATCATGTCTTCCCGAGTTGGATGAGTTCCCTGAAATGTAGCTATGGATCCCCCTGGTCAAATCTGTCAATAAGCCTCTATGTAAACTCTGTGTAAGCCATGATCTAGTTGCGGCCAAGTGTAGTTAATCCATGGTACCACCAGTCATGAGCTTTGCCTTCCAAGTACATGGTGGAAAACTTGATGGCATCCATCTCTCTCATAGGGTTAAGTTGTAGGTAAGTATCAAGCTTCTACACCCAAGCCTGTGCAGTCACCTTGGAAGATCCATCAAAGTATGGGATTTCCATCTTACCAGCTCTGCGCTCTAACTCATAGTTATTCCTATGATATGTCTTGGGTTTACCCCTGAATTTAAACCCACAATATTGCTCCAATGTGATTTGCCTTTGGATCCCTGCGCTCAGTGAGTTGTGTTCCCCGACATACTGTTCGAAATTGTCCTCAATCTCGTCTTGGTAGTTCGGCTGTGTCTGGTTATCCAAGAATGAAGGTAGATAGGGCCTAGGGGTGGTCATGCTATATTTTTGTCCCTGTGGTGCACCTCCTCCATAGCTCTGTCCCTCAGTGTGATAATAGGGAATATGCTCCTGTTGATGTCTAGTCCCTCCACGAGACCCACTAGCCTCTCTGTTGGCATAAATTTTTGGGCCCTTTCCCCCATGATTCATCCTCATAAGGAGTTGTGTTATCCTCTCCTGGATTTCATTTACCTTTCTCAGAGTCTCTGTCATCTCTACCTGTCCCCTACGTACTGCTTCATGGTTATCCTGTAGGTGATGCACACAGTTTCCTTGTGACACATCTATGGAATGTTGTAAGTCCATGGCGAACCTTGCTAGAATCTATGGCTCACTGTCCTCACCTAATCCCTCCATTTTGACCTCTGTCTCACCTATCTGTTTCCTTCTTCTGCCCATGTAAATTCCACTGAACTTCTGCATGCCTTAACCCCCACTGGCTGGGAGGATCAACACTCTGAGGGTTGGAGAGACTTAGTAGTCTAGTCATCCCCACTAGACTACTGAGTCTCTCCAACCCTCTTCATCATCAT
>JASDQU010190636.1:0-10986 GCA_032191745.1 Picea mariana
TTATTGTAATAGAGATCTTCTCAACTGGAGGTTGCCCCCTTGAAGAGGCCCGTGAACATTGATTTTAGATTCAAAGTGTTATTTCTGTTGTTATTCTTATATTATTTTAGTGTTATTGTGGTGAATGTTCTGGTTATATTGTTGTTATTCTGCCATTACTAGCATTTTATTTATGTTTTGCATACATTTTATATCTGGTATATTAAAAATTTCATCAACAAGATTCTTGGAACAAAGAAGTAGAATGATTATGTCATGGTGGTGGTGGATAAGCTCACTAAATATGCTCACTTTATTTTAGTGAAGCTAACTCACAAGGCAACTAACATTGCAGATATTTTTATGATGGAAATTTCCAAGCTTCATGGTGTGCCTAAGGCAATTTTTTCTGACAGAGATCCCAAATTCACATCAAATTTTTGGTAAGGATTATTTAAAGGATTTGGGACAAAACTGAATTTTAGCACTACATAACATCCAAAGTCAGATGGACAAATGGAGAGGGTCAATAAGGTGATTGAGGATATGCTAAGGATGTATATGATGGATAAACCATCAAAATGGGAAGAATGTCTACACTTAGTTGAATTTTCTTATAATAATGGGTATAAAAAATCTTTAAAGATGATCCCATTTGAAGCATTATATGGTATAAAGTGAAACATGCCAGTGAGTTGGGACAACCCAACAAACAAATCAGCGGTAGGGCTAGAATTGCTCAGGGAGATGGAAGAATGGATGGTAAAAATAAAGCAGAATTTAAAGGCTTCACAAGATAGGAAAATAATTTATGCAGATAAGGGAATAACTCATAGAGAATTTAAAGTGGGAGACCATGTTTTCTTAAAAGTGAAGGCCAAGAGAAGTTCCCTGAAGTTGGGAAACTGTTCAAAAATTGCAGCAAGATATTGTAGACCCTTTGAAATCCTAGAGAGGATTGGTTATGTTGCATACATTCTTCCGCTACCTGCATTCATGTGCATTCATAATGTATTCCACGTGTCTTTGCTTAAAAGGTATGTACCTGATGCTAATCATGTAATTAATTGTAATGTGATTCATGTGGAGCAAGAAGGATACTTTTGAATTCAGTCAATGTACATATTGGATCGGAAAGTCAAGATGCTCTGAAATCGAGCAATAGGGGTAGTAAAGGTCCAATGGACCCGTTATGGTCATGAAGATGCAACCCGGGAGCATGAAGATACCATGCAGGAGGAGTACCTACATATTTTTGAATATCTTTGAATATGTTTGGATTGTACATGTGTATATAATGCACTGAGGAGAGTGCATAAATAAGGGGAATGGGAATGTAATACCCCTAGTTCAAACCCCAACTGCAAATGTACATATGCATTTCATAACATGGCGAGCCAAGCTACTTTGGGCCAAAGTTCCTGTGTGATTTAGACCAGGGAGCCTATGTGCTAAAAGGTCAGCGAGCCTATCATTATAATATGTAATCACACTTAGATTATTAATAAAAAAAATACATCATTGTTGCAGACCAACGAGACAAAAAGAGTATGGGGGGATAGAAATCCACATGAGGGAAAGGGGGATAAGAGTCTAGGAAGAGGGACTAATCCAAGGATGCTTAAGATAAGGGAATAATATATTATTTTTCCTAGATTCTAATTATATGAGGTTTTATCCTAAGTTCCTAAGGAGGGAGAACATATCACCAAGTGGGGGCAAGGTAGTTCCCAACATGATAAGTGTCAAGTTGGGAACATGCATACATAAAGTGGGGGTGGGGAAACAGTGTATTCTCCATGTTTCTCTCATCATTCTCTTGATCATTCTTGTCATATCTGCTCTCTCTTTCATCCATCATTCATACCTATACTTGGGAGCTTTTTCAACTAATTATAACCAATAAACCTTGATAGTTTGAGTTAAAGAAGAAGGTTGTCTGGTCCGTTTGCATACTAAAGAAGAAGGTTGTTAAGCCTGTGAGCATTCTCTCTGGGTGAGAGAATTGTTGGAAATTTCTTTCCTTGTGTGCTAGGTAGTAGATACAGATCTCCGAGAATTTCTGCCTGACCTATTGTTGAAGCCCCGGAAGGGAAATGGCACAACCAAAGGACTATTTGAGCAGAGAAGGGGTACACTTCCTGGGGTGGGACAGGCTGTGAGAAATGAGAGGTTGTAGGCTAGTTGTTGAAGTTGGCACCTTGAACTAAGTTTTATTGTTTTGGTTAGATATTAGTCTGGTTTAGGAAGCCTGTCGTGGTGGATTTTTAGACTCAGCTCAGGAGTGACATGTTGTTGAGAATTTATGAGAAACAGAGTCTATGGCTGGGAAGAAAGTCTGATGTCTACATCCAGTCGATGTTTTATAAAATATAAGTGTCTTCTTGTGTTTCTTATTTATCTTTATGTGTTTAATTGAGTTAATTCTGTTATGGGTTTTTATGTTGTAATAATGCCTGAAATTTATTTGTTGCTAGTCTGCATAATTTTGTTCATATGAAAATCATTTTTTATTAATTAAATGGCATCAAAGAGTCAACATTTTGTGTGGCATGGCCCAACTTGGGGACGGGGATGCTACAATTTGATTTGATAAATTATACTTTGGATTAGCCCTAAGGCTGATAATTCACAAGGACAAGATCTAGAAATTCTCTAGGAAAGAGGTGAATTTTTTTAATTTGGGATTTCACGAAATTTATACATGGTAGAAAATCTATTTTGGTGAAAGAGGGAGGTCATATTTCAGGTGTGGTGTACCTATGAGAGGTTCTTGACCTTGTTGGGTGTGGCACCCTAGGTCACTTGGGAGAAGTGTTTGGACCCTTAGAAGGATTGTTTCTACTTCATTTATTATTTATTTGTGCACTTGACTATTGTTTCAGGAAGTGTAAGATGAATCTTTGTCTTAGAGAGTGTGACCAGATGGAAGGAGTTTCCAATTTTGTTCCTTGGAATCTTAGGTTATAGTTGCTTATGGAGCAACTTAAACATTGGGAGCATGTTGTGAAAGTGGTTCTTGAACATGTTGATCCAACACAGTTGGCCGCTCATCGTAAGAGAGAGTCTAAGGAAAAGAGAATCATTTTTTATTTAGTGAAAGATCATTTAATCTCTCATGTTATGTAACATTCTCACTATACTCCCTAGTTTAATTAATGTATAATGTAAATATGAATCTGGCTATGACCAAGTGATGTAATATGAAAAATGTATTTTCTGATTTTAATAAAAAATAATGCAATTCCATCTGTTGGGAATATGGACATAGATGGGGGATGATTAATCCACAAGAGAGGGGGATGCCTAGGGAGTGTCTAAGAGGGGCCCAATGGGGGGAATTAATTATGGATATTAATTCTAACCCATATTTCTGAATTTTATTATATTTTGGGTCAACCATTTACTTTATGTTTGAGTGTATGAGAGCCCAATCATTGATTACCTTTCAGAGGGTGGGTGTAGAAGTCACATCTCATAGTTATTGGAAGCATGGGGCTGAAGTACAATCAACATTGGGCAGAGTGAGCAGTAAATTGTCTTAGGAATATAGAGGAAATTTGTATGAGAAAAAATAGTAGATTTTCAAATTCAATATTGGCATGAACAACAAGGGGGGCATTACAGAATGGTATCAGAGCCTTAGGTTCAACACTGAGCCTACATGGGCCAAATTCAACATGCAAAAACTGAATTTGTAGAACTAAAGCTTAGGGTGTACCTGCAAATTTATTTTTCAATTTACTCTAGTGAAATTGGGGGGAAATTCATGAGGAATTTGAGGAAATTGAACTCAGGAGGTTAAAATACCCAATTTTAACCTCTGAATGAGTGTTTTTAGGCTTGTAATTTTTCTAATTTAAGATAGTACAGAGAAGCTGAGGTGAAATTGGGTGAAATGTGGAAAAAGCCCCAAATTTTGCAGTGAAACTCATTGAGAATTTGACATGGGAAGTGTCGAATTTCGGGTGTAGAGGTTGAATTTACATGCACAGGGATAAAATTGGCCATCAAAAGCGAGTTCATGGTGGCTTTGATAGAAAAAATCGAAAATAGCCTTTTTTGAAAATTTGAGAAATTTGAAAATATTGGAAAATTTGGGGATTTTTCGTACGTTGACATCATCATGATGTGTTGGCCACGTGGCAGGTGACATGGTAGTGACGATGTGGATTGCCACAATGGCGAGGTCAAGGTTGCAATGCGCAGTGGTAGGCCCGACAAGTGACATGGATGCCATGACCGAGGTGGTGGGGAGCTTGATATGATAAGTGATATTAGGAGGTTTAAAAGGCGATTTTGTGAAATACCAGAATCCTCTGAAATGGTTGTGGAGCTGCTATGTGTTATCTCAAAGGTGTGGTGGTATCATAAGTAAGTACAATGATAAATCCTCTGCAAATTTAACCCTATAAATAATTATGGACCATAGATCTTCCTTTGATCTTTGTCGTCCAATCGAAGAGGTGGGTAACTTGCATGCGCTAAGGGAAAGGGTTCAGGATGGGACCCTCCCATCCTCACAGCTAATGAATGGGTTCCATGTGGATGTTGGCATAAGAGGTGGGACCCCTATCCCATCAGTGGTCAAAGAAGGAGCCAGGTGGGCATTCGAGTAAAGTGGGACCCAAAATATAGTTTTATTTATGAAAGAAAGGTAAAGAAGGTGATGAATGTTGATAGGGTAGGGGCAGGGTGTCCAAGAGGGTGACCTGGAATCACCTCATGGTGACACATGGATCCATAATGCCACATCAGCAGTCATGTTAGCAAACATGTGACGTAGGAAAAACTGTCCTTTTGTCTAAAAAAAACTAAGTCTGGAGCCATTTTCTTAGTTTGGCCATAACTGGAGCAGATTAACTCAAATTGAGATGAAACATTTGAATTGTTTCTGCAGTGAAGAGATCTACAAAAGTGCCAAAGATTTTTCCATTTATGCTTGGATTTGTCAGAAATTGCAAAATAGTAGTTTTTAAAGATCTAGGTCCAAATCATTAGCAGAGATACAAATTAAGCTGAAATTCTTGGAGAGAGCCTAGAAAACAGACATGGAAATAACCCATGAAGGAATTGAATAAATTCTTAAGGGTTTGGAATGGGAATGCTAAAATAGGGAAAAATCCACTATCATGGGCCACTTTTTGGGGATTTTTGGGATTTTCAGAGGGGGGAAAGGGTCCTCAGATGGAAAACTAGAAATATGTATTTAATTGACATTTTATGTACTCATCAATCCAAACAACTTTTGTTTAGTGAAATTTTTCCAGAAGTTCACATTTTTGGGAGAAAAAGGACAAAGTTGTCATTTCCAAATTGCTTCATTTTTTTACTACAACATCAAATTAACAATCTAAGAGTTGTTATCAATCCCTTGTCATCACTATTATCTATGTCTCATACAAAATTTTTCCTAGTTCTTGATATATTTACTTCTACAAGTGATAGAAGTTGGCGTCTAAGACTAATTTCACCTAGGAGAAAAGGGTGCAAAAGGGGTAAATTAGTTGTATTTAGATGACTATAATTTTTTTCTCAAAGCTCAGAATTGAGCAAGAAAGAAGTCATTGGAAATATCTTGGATGGGAGAATCCATTTACCAACCTAGAAAATTAATCTAGGTAGCAAATTTTACAGTCAACAAGGAGAGCAAAGCATAGGGAGGTCAATCTTCCTAAAAGATTGGAATGAAAAGATGAAGGGTAAGAAAGATAAAAGACATAAAGGTTTTAAGCCACCCTTTTTCAAGAAAAACTCCCAATAAAATAAGCAAGGACGATCAACCCAAAATGAGCACAAGACAATAGATTCATTTGGGAAAAGGCCAAGGAAGCAGCCTATACAATGTTGGGGATGTGATGGAAATCACTTATATAGGGACTGCCCTCACAAAGGAGAAATAATGAGAAATATTCACAACATTCCGGAGGATGAAACAATTGAAAATATGTGAGGAAGAATTCCAAGTATTTATGAAGCCTTGGACAACAAGCAAGCAAAGTATCAATCCCCCATGATTGAAATGGAAGGTAAGATTGATAACCAGACCATAGCAATTTTAATTGATTATGGAGTTAACCATAGTCACATAAAATCTAACATTGTTGAAATATTTCACTTACAAAGGAGTAAGCATAAGAAATCTTGGTTAGTTCAGTTAGCCACAGGGGCTAAGAGAAAGATCAATGAGTTGGTTAAAGATTGTCCAATAGACATGAATGGAATCAACACAAAGGTAGATGTGAACATCATACCATTGGGTTCATATGACTATCTAATTGGCATGGATTGGTTGGAAAAACACTATGTTGTTCTAGATTGTTACAACAAGACCATAATTTGTCTTGATGAGGGAGGAAGGGAAGGAAATATTTAAGGCATTCTGAGAGTTGTAGTTGTTAGAGAAATTTCATCCATGCAACTGAAATAAATTTTCAGGAAAGGATGTCAAATTTTTTCAATCCATATAGAAGAAGAAACCAGGGATAAAGTGGCAAGTATTGAAGACCATTTGGTCTTGAGGGATTTTGAAGATGTTTTTGGGGAAATCCTAGGATTTCCACCAAAGAGAGAAATCGATTTCTCTATTGATTTGGTGCCAAGAGCTACCCCAATGTCCAAGACACCTTACAAAATGGGCACATCAAAATTGAAAGAGTTAAAGATGCAACTTGAAGAAAGTTTGAAGAAGGGGTATATATGCCCAAGTGTGTCACCTTAGGGAGCCTCAATTATTTTTGTAAAGAAGAAGGATGGAACCTTAATTCTATCTATTTATTTTAGACAGTGGAATAAGGTCACCATAAAGAAAAAGATATCCTTTGCCAAGGATTGATGATTTATTTGATCAGCTGAAAGGTGCAAGGATCTTTTCCAAGATTGAATTGAGATTGGGTTATTATCATGTGAGGATAAAAGAAGATGATATTAGTAAGACAACATTCATGACGAAATATGGGCATTATGAGTTTACAATAGTAACATTTGGGCTATCAAATGCCACAACATTAATTTTCATGTTCTTGGTGAATGGAGTGTTTAGGGAGTACTTGGACAAGTTTGTGATTGTTTTCTTAGATGATATTCTCATTTACTCAAAGACAAAAGAAGAGCATGAGAATCATTTGAGAATGGTGTTGAAATTTTTAAGAGAGCATAAATTGTATTCCAAACTAAGTAAGTGCATCTTTTATCAAAAGAAGACTCACTACTTGTGGCATATTATTTCAGCAGATGACATAACAATTGAACCCAAGAAGATAAAGGCCATTAAAGGATGGCCAACACCAAGAAATGTGATAGAGGTAAGATCATTTATGGGTCTTTCTAGTTACTACCAAAGATTCATAATAGGGATTTCAAAGATTGCAAGCCTGATCACTTCTCTACAAAATAAGGGAGTGAAATTTGAATGGAATTCCAAATGTGAAGAAATTTTTCAGCAATTGAAAGCTATTTTGACAAGTGCACCAATATTAAAGATTGCATATCCAGATGAGGATTTTGTGGTGTGCATTGATTCATGCAAGGAAGGGCTCAGTGGAGTCCTCACTAAAAATGATCATGTGGTATGCTATGAGTTCTGAAAATTAAAGGAGCATGAGAGGAATTATGCTACACATGACTTATAATTAGAAGTCATTGTTCATGCATTAAAAATGTGGAAACATTACCTTATGGGGAAAATATTTGAGCTAAGGATAGACCACTTTGGTCTGAAGCATTTGTTTGGACAATCAATATTAAATGCTAGACAAATGATATGGTTGGAATTTTTGAGTGAATATGAATTTAAAATTAAGCATATCAAAGGCAAGGAAAACCAAGTGGTTGATGCACTCAGTAGAAGATCTCATGAAAAGCATATTTTAGCCATCATCACATTCAACACAAATTTAAAAGGCAAAATTTCAGAGGAAGCAATTTCAGATCAACAATATCTAAAAATAAAAGAGGCATTATAGCAAGGCAATTTACGACAAAAAAATAATGATTATGAGTTTAAAGAGGATAGAATCATCATGTATAAAGGAAAAATATATGTGCCAAATTCATGAGAGTTGAAAAATATAGTGTTGAGGGAAATGCACAATGTGTCATATGTTGGGCACCCAGGATATCCGGAGACAATTGCAGTTGTAAAAAGCCAATACTTTTGGCCAGGAATGAAGAAATAAGTGGCCAATTACATAGCCATGTGCCTAAAATGCCAAAAAGTAAAGACAAAGCATATAAATCCATAAGGGATGCTACAACCATTGCCCATTTCTGAGTTGAAATGGGAAGTGGTTACAATTGATTTTATTACAAAGTTTCCTAGAACAATGAAGTAGCATGATTTCATCATGGTGGTGGTGGATAAATTAACAAATGTTGCACATTTTATACCTGTAAAGACTACACACAAGGCAACAAACATTGTTTAGATTTACATAAAGGAAGTTGCCAGGCTACATGGAGTGCCTAAGGCAATAGTTTCATATAGAGATCCAAAATTCACATCAATTTTTTGGAAAGGTTTATTCAAAGGCTTTGGAACAAATTTAAATCTCAGTACAATGTATCACCCATAGTCAAATGGGAAAATGAAGAGGGCCAATAGAATAATTGAAGACATGCTCAAAATGTATGTGATGGACTAGCTATCAAAGTGGTAAGACTACATCCACTTAGTAGATTTTCTTACAATAATGGGTATCAAGCGTTATTATAAATGATCCCATTTGAAGTATTGTATGGAAGGAAGTGTAACACACCAATGAGTTGGGATAACCAAACAGACAGAGCTATCATTGGGTCAGATTTGATGTGGGAAATGGAAGAGCAGATGGAAAAGATCAGGAAGAATTTAAAGACTACCTAGGACAGGCAGAAAATTTATGCAGACAAGAACAGATTTTTTATAGATTTCAAAGTGGGAGAACATGTTTTCCTAAAAGTGAAAGATAAAATTAGTTCGATAAGATTGGGTTGTTTCCCAAAATTGGCAGCAAGATATTGTGGCCCATTCAAAATATTAGAAAATATAGAGTCAATTGCATACATGCTATCAATTTCTGCATCCATGAGAGTGCATAATGTTTTTCATGTGTCATTATTAAATAAATGCGTACCTAAACCTAACCACATAATTGATTGGACTATGATACAGGTGGAAAACGAAGGGGATTTCCGGGTGGAACCAATACACATCCTGGACCAGAAAGTCAAAGTGCTCAAGAACAAAGCCATAGGGTTGTTAAATATTTAATGGACTTGCCATGGTCCTAAAGATGCAACACAGGAGCATGAAGAAACTATGCGGGAGGAATTCTCGTAAAGTTTTGCCAATTTTGAAGAAAATAGAAGGTAAAAATGCAAGACTCCATTTTTGGGCAGCTAGATTTCTGGAACCACATCTCAGAATTCTCAGTAACTAACATTGATAGCCCCGATAAAAGAATGGTGTATCCCGATGGACTGAGAGCAGTGAAGGGATCACATTCCTTGGGTTATCAGGTTGAGAAGAACGAGAGATTATCGTTGGGACTGATGTTGGGGAGTAAACAAATTGAATAATTTTATTTTTTGAATATTATGATGTAAAATTGTATATGTATTTCAGAATGGTGTTGTGCACTGAGGATGGTGCACAATTGTAGGGGAGTGAGAATGTAACATCTCCACTATAATCCCCAGTTTAATTAATGTATAATGTAGATATGAATGTGGCTATGACCAAGTGATGTAATATGCAAAATGTATTTTCTAATTTTAATAAAAATAATATGATGCCAGCTTCTAGGAATATGGCCAAAGATGGGGTATGATTAATCCACAAGAGAGGGGGATGCCTAGAGAGTGTCAAAGAGGGTCCCAAAGGGGTGAATTAATTGTGGGTATTAATTTTAATCCATATTTATGAATTTTATTATATTTTTGGTCAACCATCTATTTTTTGTTTGAGTGTATGAGAGCCCAATCATTGATTAACTGTCAAAGAGTGGGTGTAGAAGTCACATCCTATAGTTATTGGAAGCATGGGGCTGAAGTAAAATCAACATTGGTCAAAGTGAGCAGTCAAGGGAAAATAGAGTAAAATTGTATGGGAAAAATGGGTAGATTTTCACATTCATTCTTGGCATGAACAACAAGGGGAGAGCAGGGAAAAAGAGCACCAAAGCTAGAGAAGGAAGGATGGGTAAATTATAGAGCACGCCGAAGCTGTTTTGGAGTGTTTTGGAGCTGGAAATTGAAGAGTCGGGTCATTAGGCCTGAAGAGTGAGATCATGTGTGAGTTGCACTATAAAAACAAGTGTTTGTTGTTGTTTACCTGATAGTTTTCCTGGCAGTGATTTTCCATTAAACTCCCAACACATAGATTATTGGTTACATGTGCCAGAGAGACCCTGATAAACTAATGGGATTCCTGATGGACTGAGAGCAATGAAAGTGTACATTCATTGGGTTGGGAAAGTCAAGAGGAAGAGAGCTGGAGGAAATTAGAGATAGAGTTAAGAGAATACTAGTGGGTAGTGGGATATTGAGCTATGAGTGGACTGTGAAAGGCACCCTTCTTTTGTGGATTCCTATCTCCAAAACGGGGGTGACTTGTTGCTGAGATTTGGAATATCAATTCTATGGTTGGGTGGAACGTCCTTCCCAAGAAGCTAGTTGCATAAACTTTCTTATAAAGATAAGTGTTTATCTATTATCTGAGTTTTCTTATGAGACTTATGGCTATGCATTTTACTTTGTGAATGACAATGGTTTTATGTGCTATTATAGATTATTTATTAGCTTTATTCATGTTCATTTAGAATGATGTGTATGCATTTAATTATGGGTATCATAATCTAGTTAATCTTTTCATAATTTTAGTTGGTAAGCTACAAGAAATGTGTTAGCAAGAAAAAATTTCATTTTATGTGTATTCCATGTAGTGATGTTCCTTAGTTAAGCTGGGGGATGTTACACATTATAGAGAAGACAACAAATAAGAACATGTTTGGATTTTTTGTTGATTTG
>JASDQU010190636.1:17505-37681 GCA_032191745.1 Picea mariana
GGTTACCCCTAGCTAAATGGTGGTACAACACTTCATACCATACAACTACATGCATGACTCCTTTTGAAGTGGTATATGGACAGAATCCACCTTCAGTTCTCTCATACTTACCGGGTGCCTCGAAGGTCCAGGCGGTTGACCTAACACTTACATCTCGAGAGGTTATTCTCCATACCCTCAAAGAGAATTTGGTCATGGAACAAAATCGCATGAAGCAACAAGCAGATCAAGGTCGCTCTGAACGTCAATTTGCAGAAGGGGGTCAAGTGTTTCTTCGACTGCAACCTTACAAGCAAACTTCCCTCAAGGTTGAGCATTGTCAGAAGCTAGCGCCCAAATTTTATGGTCCTTATACCGTGCTCAATCATGTGGGACAAGTTATCTATCAGTTAGCTTTTCCCAACCATTCAAAGCTACATCTTGTTTTTCATGTTTAATGCTTAAAGAAGGTGATTGGAGCTAAGTGCCAAATTCAAACCAACCTGCCAGAGTTAGTTGAATAAGGATCCATTTGGCTATAACCAGAAGCAGTTTTGGACCAGCGTGAGCGTCTCCTACGTCAGAGAACCATCAAGGAAGTGCTAGTCCAGTGGAAAGATACAACTCCAACAGACGCCACTTGGGAACCAGCTACCATTCTGCAGCAATTTCCTCATCTCAAGCCTTGAGGACAAGGTTGTTTTTAAAGGGGCGGACATGTTAGGGGTCCTAACCCGCACATAGGTAGAACAATATATTCCGATGTAATAAAGGTCAATATTAATAAGGTCTTCCAATAAAATAGAATAAGGCGGATGTAAGAAGACCTAATAAAAGCTTCCACTTCTAGAAGGATCTTCCTCTAGATGCTTCTTTTTAGTATAAATAGGAGTCGAGGGTATGAGAACCCTAGCTTGGATATTATTGTAATAGAGCTCTGCTCAACTGGAGGTTGCACCCTCGAAGAGGCCCATGAACATTGCTTTCAGATTCAAAGTGTTATTTCTGTTGTTATTCTTATATTATTTCAGTGTTATTGTGGTGAATGTTTTGGTTATATTGTTGTTATTCTGCCATTACTAGCATTTTATTTCTATTATACATACATTTTATATCTGGTATATTATAGATTTCATCACCGAGATTTTTGGAACAACGAAGTAGAATGATTCTATCATGGTGGTGGTGGATAAGCTCACTAAAGATGCTCACTTTATTCCAGTGAAGCTAACTCACAAGGCAACTAACATTGCAAATATTTATATGATGGAAATTTCCAAGCTTCATGGTGTGCCTAAGGCAATTTTTTCTGACAGAGATCCCAAATTCACATAAAAAATTTGGTAAGGATTATTTAAAGGATTTGGGACAAAACTGAATTTTAGCACTACATAACATCCAAAGTCAGATGGACAAACGAAGAGGGTCAATAAGGTGATTGAGGATATGCTAAGGATGTATGTGATGAATAACCATCAAAATGGGAAGAATATCTACACTTAGTTGAATTTTCTTATAATAATGGGTATAAAAAATCCTTTAAAGATGACCCCATTTGAAGCATTATATGGTATAAAGTGCAACATGCCAGTGAGTTGGGATAACCCAGCAAACAGATCAGCGGTTGGGCTAGAATTTCTCAGGGAGATGGAAGAATGGATGGTGAAAATAAAGCAAAATTTAAAGGCTTCACAAGATAGGAAAATAATTTATGCAGATAAGGGAATAACTCATAGAGAATTTAAAGTGGGAGACCATGTTTTCTTAAAAGAGAAGGCCAAGAGAAGTTCCCTGAAGTTGGGAAACTGTTCAAAAATTGCAACAAGATATTATAGACCCTTTGAAATCCTAGAGAGGATTGGTTATGTTTCATACATTCTTGCACTACCTGCATTCATGTGCATTCATAATGTACTCCACGTGTCTTTGCTTAAAAGGTATGTACCTAATGCTAATCATGTAATTCATTGGAATGTGATTTAGGTGGAGCAAGAAGGATACTTCTGAATTTATTCGGTGTACATATTGGATCGGAAAGTCAAGCTGCTTTGAAATCGAGCAATAGGGGTAGTAAAGGTCCAATGGACCCATTATGTTCATGAAGATGCAACCTGGGAGCATGAAGATACCATGCGGGAGGAGTACCTACATATTTTTTAATATCTTTGAATATTTTTGGATTGTACATTTGTATATAATGCACTGAGGAGAGTGCATAAATAAGGGGAATGGGAATGTAATATCCCTAGTTCAAACCCCAATTGCAATTGTACATATATATTTCATAAGATGGTGAGCCAAGATACTTTGGGACAAAGTTCCTATGTCATTTAGACCAGGGAGCCTATGTGCTAAAAGGCCAGTGAGCCTATCATTTTAATATGTAATCACACTCAGATTATCAATAAAAAAAATACATCACTGTTGCAGACCAACGAGACAAAAAGAGTATGGGGGGATAGAAATCCACATGAGGGAAAGGGGGATAAGAGTCTAGGAAGAGGGACTAATCCAAGGAGGCTTAATATAAGGGAATAATATATTATTGTTCCTAGATTCTAATTATATGAGGTTTTATCCTAAGTTCCTAAGGAGAGAGAACATATCACCAAGTGGGGGAAAGGTAGTTCTCAACATGACAAGTGTCAAGTTGGGAACATGCATACATAAAGTGAGGGTGGGGAAATAGTGTATTCTCCATGTTTCTCTCATCATTCTCTTGATCATTCTTGTCATGTGTACTCTCTCTTTCATCCATCATTCATACCTATAATTGGGAGCTTTTGCAACTAATTATAACCAGTAAACCTTAGTAGTTTGAGCTAAAGAAGAAGGTTGTCTGGTCTGTTTGCATACTAAAGAAGAAGGTTGTTAAGCCTGTGAGGATTCTCTCTGGGTGAGAGAATTGATGGAAATTTATTTCCTTGTGTGCTAGGTAGTAGCTACAGAGCTTTGAGACTTTCTGCCTAACCTATTGTTGAAGCCCCGGAAGGGAAATGGCACAACCAAAGGACTATTGAGCAGAAAAGGGGTACACTTCCTGGGGTGGGACAGGCTGTGAGAAATGAGAGGTTGTAGGTTAGTTGTTGAAGTTTGCACCTTGAACTAAGTTTTATTGTTTTGGTTAGATATTAGTCTGGTTTAGGAAGCCTTCCGTGGTGGATTTTTAGACGCAGCTCAGGAGTGACCTGTTGTTGAGAGTTTATGAGAAACAGAGTCTATGGCTGGGAGGAAAGTCTGATGTCTACATCCAGTCGATGTTTTATAAAATATAAGTGTCTTCTTGTGTTTCTTATTTATCATTATGTGTTTAATTGAGTTAATTTTGTTATGGGTTTTTATGTTGTAATAATGCCTGAAATTTATTTGTTGCTAGTCTGCATAATTTTGTTCATATGCAAAGAATTTTTTATTAATTAAATGGCATCAGAGAGTCAATATTTTGTGTGGCATGGCCCAACTTGGGGATGGGGATGCTACAATTTGCTTTGATAAATTATATTTTGGATCAGCCCTAAGGCTGATAATTCACAAGGACAAGATCTAGGAATTCTCTAGGAAAGAGGTGAAATTTTTTCATTTGGGATTTCACAAAATTTATACATGGTAGAAAATCTATTTTGGTGAAAGAGGGAGGTCATATTTCAGGTGTGGTGTACCTATGAAAGGTTCTTGACCTTGTTGGGTGTGACACCCTAGGTCACTTGGGAGAATTGTTTGGACCCTTAGAAGGATTGTTTCTACTTCATAAATTATTTATTTGTGCACTTGACTATTGTTTCAGGAAGTGTAAGATGAATCTGTCTTAGAGAGTGTGACCAGATGGAAGGAGTTTCCAATTTTGTTCCTTGGAATCTTAGGTTACAGTTCTTTATGGAGCAACTTAAACATTAGGATCATGTTGTGAAAGTGGTTCTTGAACATGTTGATCCAACACAGTTGGCCGCTCATCGTAAGACAAAGGCTAAAGAAAAGAGAATCATTTTTTGTTTACTGAAAGATCATTTAATCTCTCACGTTATGTAACATTCCCACTATACTCCCTAGTTTAATTAATGTATAATGTAGATATGAATGTGGCTATGGCCAAGTGATGTAATATGAAAAATGTATTTTTTGATTTTAATAAAAAATAATGTGATTCCATCTGCTGGGAATATGGACATAGATGGGGGATGATTAATCCACAAGAGAGGGGGATGCCTAGGGAGTGTCTAAGAGGGGCCCAACGGGGGGAATTAATTATGGATATTAATTCTAACCCATATTTCTGAATTTTATTATATTTTGGGTCAACCATTTATTTTATGTTTGAGTGTATGAGAGCCCAATCATTGATTACCTTTCAGAGGGTGGGTGTAGAAGTCAGATCTCATAGTTATTGGAAGCATGGGGCTGAAGTACAATCAACATTGGGTAGAGTGAGCAGTCAATTGTCTTAGGAATATAGAGGAAATTCGTATGAGAAAAATCCGTAGATTTTCAAATTCAGTATTGGCATGAACAACAAGGGGGGTGTTACATAATGGTATCAGAGCCTTAGGTTCAACACTGAGCCTTCATGGGCCAAACTCAACATGCAAAAACTGAATTTGTAGAACTAAAGCTTAGGGTGTACCTGCAAATTTATTTTTCAATTTACTCTAGTGAAATTGGGGGAAAATTCATGAGGAATTTGAGGAAATTGATCTTAGGGGGTTAAAATTCCAAATTTTAACCTTTGAATGAGTGTTTTTGGGGTTGTAATTTTTCTAATTTAAGACAGTACAGAGAAACGGAGGTGAAATTGGGTGAAATGTGGAAAAAGCCCCAAATTTTGTAGTGAAACTCATTGAGAATTTGACATGGGAAGTGTCGAGTTTCGGGTGTAGAGGTCGAATTGACATGCATAGGGATAAAATTGGCCATCAAAAGCGAGTTCATGGTGGCCTTGATAGAAAAAATTGAAAATAGCCTTTTTTGAAAATTTGAGAAATTTGAAAATATTGGAAAATTTGGGGATTTTCCGTACGTTGACGTCATCATGATGTGTTGGCCACATGGCAGGTGATGTGGTAGTGACGATCTAGACTGCCATAGTGGCGAGGTTGAGGTTGCAATGCGCAGTGGTAGGCCTGACAAGTGACGTGGATGCCATGACCGAGGCAGTGAGGAGCTTGATATGATAAGTGATATTGGGAGGTTTAAAAGGCGATTTTGTGAAATACCAAAATCCTCTGAAATGGTTGTGGAGCTGCTATGTGTTATCTCAAAGGTGTGGTGGTATCATAGGTAAGTACAATGATAAATCCTATGCAAATTTAACCCTAGAAATCATTATGGACCATAGATCTTCCTTTGATCTTTGTCATCCAATCGAAGAGGTGGGTAAGTTCCATGCGCCAAGGGAAAGGGTTCAGGATGGGACTGTCCCATCCTCATAGATAATGAACGGGTTCCATGTGGATGTTGGTATAAGAGGTGGGACCCCTGTCCCATCAGTGGTCAAAGAATGAGCTAGGTGGGCATTTGGGTACAGTGGGACCCAAAATATAGTTTAATTTATGAAAGAAAGGTAAAGAAGGTGATGAATGTTGACAGGGTAGGGGCAGGGTGGCCAAGAGGGTGACTTGGCATCACCTCATGTTGACACGTGGATCTAGAATACCACATCAGCAGTCATGTTAGAAAACATGCGACGTAGGAAAAACTGTCCTTTCGTCTAAAAAAAACTAAGTCTGGAGCCATTTTCTTATTTTGGCCATAACTGGAGCAAATTAACTCAAATTGAGATGAAACATTTGAATTGTTTATGCGGTGAGGAGATCTACAAAAGTGCCAGAGATTTGTCCATTTATGCTTGGATTTGTCAGAAATTGCAAAATAGTATTTTTTAAAGATTCGGGTCCAGATCATTAGCAGAGATATAGATTAAGCCGAAATTCTTGGAGAGAGCCTAGAAAGTAGACATGGAAATAACCCATGAAGGAATGGAATAAATTCTTAAGGGTTTGGAATGGGAATGCTAAAATAGGGAAAAATCCACTATCGTGGGCCACTTTTTGGGGATTTTTGGGATTTTCAGAGGGGGGAAAGGATCCTTAGATGGAAAACTAGAAATATTTATTTAAACGACATTTTATGTACTCATCAATCCAAACAACTTTTGTTTAGTGAATTTTTTCCAAAAGTTCACATTTTTGGGAGAAAAAGGACAAAGTTGTCATTTCCAAATTGCTTCATTTTTTTACTACAGCATCAAATTAACAATCTGAAAGTTGTTATCAATCCCCTATAATCACTATTATCTATGTCTCATACGAAATTTTCCCTAGTTCTTGATATATTTACTTCTACAAGTGACAGAAGTTGGTGTCTGAGACTAATTTCACCTAGGAGAAAAGGGTGCAAAAGGGGTAAATTAGTCGTATTTAGATAACTATAAATTTCTTCTCAGAGCTCAGAATTGAGAAAGAAATAAGTCATTGGAAATATCTTGGATGGGAGAATCCATTTACCAACCTAGAAAATTAATCTAGGTAGCAAATTTTACAGTCAACAAGGAGAGCAAAGCATACGGAGGCCAGTCTTCCAAAAAGATTGGAATGAAAAGATGAAGGGTAAGAAAGAAAAAAGACATAAAGGTTTTAAGCCACCCTTTTTCAAGAAAAAATCCCAATAAAATAAGCAAGGACGGTCAACCCAAAATGAGCACAAGACAACAGATTCATTTGAGAAAAGGCCAAGGAAGCAGCCTATACAATGTTGGGGATGTGAGGGAAATCACTTATATAGGGACTACCCTCACAAAGGAGAAATAATGAGAACTATTCACAACATTCTGGAGGATGAAACAATTGAAGATATGTGAGGAATAATTCCAAGGATTTATGAAGCCTTGGACAACAAGCAAGCAAAGTATCAATCCCCCATGATTGAAATGGAAGGTAAGATTGATAACCAGACCATAGCAATTTTAATTGATTATGGAGTTAACCATATTCACATAAAATCTAACATTGTTGAAATATTTCACTTACAAAGGAGTAAGCATAAGAAATCTTGGTTAGTTCAGTTAGCCACAGGGGCTAAGAGAAAGATCAATGAGTTGGTTAAAGATTGTCCAATAGACATGAATGGAATCAACACAAAGGTAGATGTGAATATCATACCATTGGGTTCATATGGCTGTCTAATTGGCATGGATTGGTTGGAAAAACACTATGTTGTTCTAGATTGTTACAACAAGACCATAATTTTTCTTGATGAGGGAGGGAGGGAACGAAATATTTAAGGCATTCTGAGAGTTGTAGTTGTTAGTGAAATTTCATCCATGCAACTGAAATAGATTTTCAGGAAAGGATGTCAAATTTTTGCAATCCATATAGAAGAAGAAACTAGGGATAGATTGGCAAGTATTGAAGAACATATGGTCTTGAGGTATTTTGAAGATGTTTTTGGGGAAATCCTAGGATTTCCACCAAAGAGAGAAATTGATTTCTCTATTGATTTGGTGCCAGGAGCTACCCCTGTGTCCAAGAAACCTTACAAAATGGGCACATCGGAATTGAAAGAGTTAAAGATGCAACTTGAAGAAAGTTTGAAGAAGGGGTATATATGCCCAAGTGTGTCACCTTAGGGAGCCCCAATTATTTTTGTAAAGAAGAAGGATGGAACCTTAATGCTATCTATTTATTTTAGACAGTGGAATAAGGTCACCATAAAGAAAAAATATCCTTTGCCAAGGATTGATGATTTATTTGATCAATTGAAAGGTGCAAGGATCTTTTCCAAGATTGAATTGAGATTGGGTTATTATCATGTGAGGATAAAAGAAGATGATATTAGTAAGACAACATTCATGATGAGATATGGGCATTATGAGTTTACAATAGTGACATTTGGGCTATCAAATGCCACAACATTAATTTTCATGTTCTTGGTGAATGGAGTGTTCATGGATTACTTGGACAAGTTTGTGATTGTTTTCTTAGATGATATTCTCATTTACTCAAAGACATAAGAAGAGCATGAGAATCATTTGAGAATGGTGTTGAGATTTTTAAGAGAGCATAAATTGTATTCCAAACTAAGTGCATCTTTTATTAAAAGAAGACTCACTACTTGTGGCATATTATTTCAGCAGATGGCATAACAACTGAACCCGAGAAGATAAAGGCCATTAGAGGATGGCCAACGCCAAGAAATGTGATAGAGGTCAGATCATTTATGGGTCTTTCTAGTTACTACCAAAGATTCATAATAGGGCTTTCAAAGATTGCAAGCCCAGTCACTTCTCTACAAAATAAGGGAGTGAAATTTGAATGGAATTCCAAATGTGAAGAAAATTTTTAGCAATTGAAAGATATTTTGACAAGTGCACCAATATTGAAGATTGCAGATCCAGATGAAGATTTTGTGGTGTGCATTGATTCATGCAAGCAAGGGCTCGGTAAATTCCTCACTAAAAATGATCATGTGGTATGCTATGAGTTCTGAAAATTAAAGGAGCATGAGAGGAATTATGCTACACATGACTTATAATTAGAATTCATTGTTCATGCATTAAAAATGTGGAAACACTACCTTATGGGGAAAATATTTGAGCCAAGGATAGACCACTTTGGTCTGAAGCATTTGTTTGGACAATCAACATTAAATGCCAGACAAACTATATGGTTGGAATTTTTGAGTGAATATGAATTTAAAATTAATCATATCAAAGGCAAGGAAAACCAAGTGGCTGATGCACTCAATAGAAGATCTCATGAAAAGCATATTTTAGCCATCATCACATTCAACACAAATTTAAAAGACAAAATTTTAGAGGAAGCAAATTCAGATCAACAATATCTAAAAATAAAAGAGGCATTATAGCAAGACAATTTACAACAAAAAATTATTGATTATGAGTTTAAAGAGGATAGAATCATCATGTATAAAGGAAAAATATATGTGCCAAATTCAGGAGAGTTGAAAAATATAGTGTTGAGGGAAATGCGCAATGTGTCATATGTTGGGCACCCAGGATATTCAAAGACAATTGCAGCTGTAAGAAGCCAATACTTTTGGCCGGGAATGAAGAAATAAGTGGCTAATTGCATAGCCATGTGCCTAGAATGCCAAAAAGTAAAGACAAAGCATATAAATCCAGAAGGGATGCTACAACCATTGCCAATTTCTGAGTTAAAATGGGAATTGGTTACAATTGATTTTATTACAAAGTTTCCTAGAACAATGAAGTAACATGATTCCATCATGGTGGTGGTGGATAAATTAACAAATGTTGCACATTTTATACCTGTAAAGACTACACACAAGGCAACAAACATTGTTTAGATTTACATGAAGGAAGTTCCCAGGCTACATGGAGTGCCTAAGGCAATAGCTTCATATAGAGATCCAAAATTCACATCAATTCTTTGGAAAGGTTTATTCAAAGGCTTTGGAACAAATTTAAATCTCAGTACAACGTATCACCCATAGTCAAATGTGAAAATGAAGAGGACCAATAGAATAATTGAAGACATGCTCAAAATGTATGTGATGGACTAGCTATCAAAGTGGGAAGACTACATCCACTTAGTAGATTTTGCTTACAATAATGGGTATCAAGCCTCATTATAAATGATCCCATTTGAAGTATTGTATGGCAGGAAGTGTAACACACCAATGAGTTGGGATAACCCAACAGACAGAGCTATCATTGGGTCAGATTTTATGTGGGAAATGGAAGAGCAGATGGAAAAGATCAGGAAGAATTTAAAGGCTACCCAATACAGGCAGAAAATTTATGCAGACAAGAACAGATTTTTTATAGATTTCAAAGTGGGAGAACATGTTTTCCTAAAAGTGAAAGAGAAAATAAGTTCGATAAGATTGGGTTGTTTCCCAAAATTGGCAGCAAGATATTGTGGCCCATTCGAAATATTAGAAAAGATAGAGTCAATTGCATACATGCTATCATTTCCTGCATCCATGAGAGTGCATAATGTTTTTCATGTGTCATTATTGAATAAATGTGTACCTAAACCTAACCACATAATTGATTGGACTATGATCCAGGTGGAAAACGAAGGGGATTTCCGGGTGGAACCAGTACACATCCTAGACTAGAAAGTCAAAGTGCTCGAGAACAAAGCCATAGGGTTGGTAAATATTTAATGGACCTGCCATGGTCCTAAAGATGCAACACAAGAGAATGAAGAAACCATACGGGAGGAATTCCCGTAAAGTTTTGCCAATTTTGAAGAAAATAGAAGGTAAAAATGCAAGACTCCATTTTTGGGCAGCTAGATTTCTGGAACCACATCTCAAAATTCTCGGTAACTAACGTTGATAGCCCCGATAAAAGAATGGTGTATCCCGATGGACTGAGAGCAGTGAAGGGAGCACATTCCTTGGGTTAGCAGGTTGAGAAGAACGAGAGATTATCGTTGGGACTGATGTTGGGAAGTAAACAAATTGAAGAATTTTATTTTTTTAATATTATGATGTAAATTTGTATATGTATTTCAGAATGGTGTTGTGCACTAAGGATGGTGCACAATTGTAGGGGAGTGAGAATGGAACATCCCCACTATAATCCCCAGTTTAATTAATGTATAATGCAGATATGAATGTGGCTATGACCAAGTGATGTAATATGCAAAATGTATTTTCTAATTTTAATAAAAATAATGTGATGCCATCTTCTAGGAATATGGCCAAAGATGGGGTATGATTAATCCACAAGAGAGGGGGATGCCTAGGGAGTGTCAAAGAGGGTCCCAAGGGGGTGAATTAATTGTGGGTATTAATTTTAACCCATATTTCTGACTTTTATTATATTTTGGGTCAACCATCTATTTTTTGTTTGAGTGTATGAGAGCCCAATCATTAATTACCTGTCAAAGAGTGGGTGTAGAAGTCACATCCCATAGTTATTGGAAGCATGGGGCTGAAGTAAAATCAACATTGGTCAGAGTGAGTAGTCAAGGGAAAATAGAGTAAATTTGTATGGGAAAAATGGGTAGATTTTCACGTTCAGTCTTGGCATGAACAACAAGGGGAGAGCAGGGAAAAAGAGAACCAAAGCTAGAGAAGGAAGGATGGGCGAATTATAGAGCATGTCGAAGCAGTTTTGGAGTGTTTTGGAGTTGGAAATTGAAGAGCCAGGTCATTAGGCCTGAAGAGTGAGATCATGTATGAGTTGCACTATAAAAACAAGTGTTTGTTGTTGTTTTCCTGATAGTTTTCCTGGCAGTGAGTTTCCATTAAACTCCCAACAGATAGATTCTTGGTTACATGTGCCAGAGAGACCCTGATAAACTAATGGGATTCCCAATGGACTGAGAGCAATGAAAGTGTACATTCATTGGGTTGGGAAAGTCAAGAGGAAGAGAGATGGAGGAAATTCGAGATAGAGTTAAGAGAATACTAGTGGGTTGTGGAATATTGAGCTATGAGTGGACTGTGAAAGGCACCCTTCTTTTGTGGATTCCTATCCCCAAAACGGGGGTGACTTGTTGTTGAGATTTGGAACATCAAGTCTATGGTTGGGTGGAACGTCCCTAGTTGCATAAACTTTCTTATAAAGATAAGTGTTTATCTATTATTTGAGTTTTCTTATGAGACTTATGGCTATGCATTTTACTTTGTGAATGACAATGGTTTTATGTGCTATTATAGATTATTTATTAGCTACATTCATGTTCATTTAGAATGATGTAGATGCATTTAATTATGGGTATCATAATCTAGTTAATCTTTGCATAATTTTAGTTGGTAAGCTACAAGAAATGTATTAGCAAGAAAAAATTTCATTTTATGTGTATTCCATGTAGTGATGTTCCTCAGTTAAGCTGGGGGATGTTACACATTATAGAGAAGATGACAAATAAGAACATGTTTGGATTTTTTGTTGATTTGTTTCAAACCTCTTGTGTTTCTCAACAAATTCTCTTGATAAACAAACTTTTATCCATTTTCATGAGCAAGACAAATATTGTGGTGAGCTATATGATCAAGATCATAGAGTTGAGATATCAATTATCTTCCATTGAGACACATGTGGAGGATAAGGATTTGGTGTGTATTGCTTTGAATGGACTTGTTCCTTCCTAGATTCCTTTTGTTCATGGTCTTTGTGCTAATGAGAATCTTCCACCATTTGCCAAGATTTGTTATGATCTTGTGCAAGATGAAATCACATTGCATGCTTGTTCAGGAAAACATGAGGGGGAAGAAATCACATTGCATGCTTGTTCAGGAAAACATGAGGGGGTAGATGTGATTGGTCTCATTTGGAGGATGAAGAAGGGTAGAAAAAAAGGCTACAAGAAGAAGGAAGGAATAGGTACAAGAAAGAAGGATTTGAGTAAAGTGATGTGTNTTTTATCCATTTTCATGAGCAAGACAAATATTGTGGCGAGCTATATGATCAAGATCATAGAGTTGAGATATCAATTAGCTTCCATTGAGACACATGTGGAGGATAAGGATTTGGTGTGTATTGCTTTGTATGGACTTGTTCCTTCCTGGATTCCTTTTGTTCATGGTCTTTGTGCTAATGAGAATCTTCCACCGTTTGCCAAGATTTGGAATGATCTTGTGCAAGAAGAAATCACATTGCATGCTTGTTCAGGAAAACATGAGGGGAAGAAATCACATTGCATGCTTGTTCAGGAAAACATGAGGGGAAGAAATCACATTGCATGCTTGTTCAAAAAAACATGAGGGGGTAGATGTGATTGGTCTCATTTGGAGGATGAAGAAGGGTATAAAAAAAGGCTACAAGAAGAAGGAAGGTATAGGTACAAGAAAGAATGATTTGAGTAAAGTGATGTGTTTCCAATGTCATGAGATGGGACATTATTTTGGCCATTGTCCATTGAAGAAGAAGGGGAAGGGGAAGAAATAGGTTGCAGATATGAATATAGTAGGTGTAGGGGAGGACTCCTCTTAGATTTAGATTTCCTTCTCCATGGTCTCTTGTTTATCTTCTAACATTGTGCCTAGTGTTGGATGGTATGTGGATAGTCATGGCTTTGATACATATGACTTATGATAGGTCACACTTCAACAATTTTCAAGAGAAAGAGGGAGGGATGATTGTGGAGCTAGGTGATGATGCTACTTATCCCATGAGAGGAGTTGGCTCCATTTCCTTCCAGATGCCTTCAGGTGATGTTCTTTTGTTGAGTGGTGTTTTATTTGTTCTTGGTTTGAAGAAGAATATTCTTTAAGTTTCTTGTATGATAGATGTATAGTGTAGAGTTCATTTGAAGGATAGTATTGCACCATCAATGATTGTAGTATAAATTTTCTAGGGACTTTGGCTAGAGGGTGAGAGAGGGTGGCCTTTACAATTTACTTGTTAATCCAGTGGCACTTGTACATTTTAGTGAGAGGCTAGAAAATCCTTCTAGTTTTGAGGAGGCATATGCAGAGCATGCATGGTGAGATGCCATGGAGATAGGTTCAAAACCTATAGTGGGATTGGGGATTGATACCAATCTTATAACTAATGGAAGTGTTTTATAGTATAGGGATATGGTTGTCATATTCTCTCAAGTAGAGGGTATTGACCCTGATGTTAATTTTACTTCATGATTCTCTCAGTATGAGGGGATTGATTATGTTCATGATGGTTCTTCAATTGCTATAGGTTTTGAGGTGCATGAGAGGGATTCTCATGTTCATGGGTTGTTGAAAGCCCTACATGAGTTGTTACCTATACCATGAACTTGGTATTTTAGGATGAATGAGATTTGTGCAGATGTTTATCATTTTGGTGTTGATAAACCTGATCCACTTGTCTTGGCATTGTATGGAGATGTGATTATCTTTGTAGGATGTCATGGATAAATCATGATGAGGTGCCAAAGAATCATATCCTTTGATGTTGACTTGAGGGATGATGGAGTTTGGCAAATTGTTGATGGTCTAATGATATGACATTCCTTTAAATTCGCAGGTGGTTAGCATTATTTGGGGGTTCAAGATGCTATGACAACATATTTCATTGTTGGATACAATGATATTTTTATAGCTTACAGGGTCTATCACATCAAAAGATAGTTGTAAGTAGAGATGTGAAGTCTTCGAGTTCTCAATATTATCCCCTAGTTATTGAGGAAAATGAGGAGGTTACTATTCCAAGGGTTGATTCAAAGGTTAGAGTTGAATTAGATTTAGAGGTAGATGATGTGATATTGATTATATATATGGCCACACCATCTACCCCATCATGCACAAGACTAAGATGGCTCACCCATACATTGCACGAGGATCAAGAGCATCTAAGAGTGTCCAGATCTTCAATGAGTGTGAGTATACCTCCTAGGATATATTCTAAGCACATTGCATTGGTCTCTTCCATCTATGAGCTTTCCAATTACCTTGAGGAGGAAAGGTGTGCTACCTTGATAGAGGATGGTGTTTGGATTGATTATGAAACTACAACAAGTTCAAATTTTCAAATGGTAGGTTTGGTGGATTTGCAAAGGGAGAAGATAGGTGTTGGAAAAAACACTTTCCTCATAAAGATGGAGTTCATCTTTCATGGTTACTTTGAAAGTGTTTACACCATGTTTGGGGGTGCTGCATGAGATATGGGATACACGATATATGATTAGCCCAATGGATGGTTCATGATGGAATTTCACATTGGAGGTTGCTTCCCCATTGGTTGCTTGACCTTATTTGGATACTTGTATGACATTTTTCCTTGGAACGTTGGAGATCTTCAAACAGCTTGGAGCATTCTTCATGATGGCCACATGTAGATTGGTTGCTTTCTTGAAGAGATGCACTACATTGAAGGAGAAGCATTTAGCATTCTGGTGGAGGGCATTGAGCTCTAGACAGCATGGGGTGGCTTGGATGCTTACATAAAGGCATGGACTTGAATTGGGGACACCTAGATTGCAACAATGTCCATGCAAGTGGGGTGGACTACGTGGAGCACATGAATTAAGAGGAACATTTAAGTCCTTAGAGGCTTGTAGGAGGACCATTGGACACATCTCATGAAGTACCCTTGTATTGGATCCTTGCTTGTGTACAACATAATCTTGGAACTTGAAATATTTACTGTTGGAATGTAGCACCTCATATGTGTGGGTGTACTTGTGTTTGTAGGTTTCCTATAAAGGTTTAGGCCCACTTTATATTGGTGGCCTCCCTTACCTCTCATATAAATAAAGGAAGGAAAGAGTTATTTCATTCATTCTATTCATCAACATCTTGAGTTAGAGATGTGAGAAGAGTAGAGCATTAGTCTCTCTCTCTCAAGTGTGTTCTTCCTTGTACCATCTCTCTTGTCTTGGAGTGCTAGGGTTTCCACCTCAAGGAGGGATTTAGAGTTTGGTGATAAACCCTAGGATTGTACTTGTTGAAGAAGAGGAGAAGAGTGTGTGTGTGTGTGTGTGTGTGTGAAGTCTTCAGTTGTTCAAAATTTTCTTATTGCAAATTTGATTTTCGACTATCTTTGTCAACTTAGTTACCAACTTAATGAGAACCCTCCAAAGTTCTCATTTTTTAGAAGTCATATTTAATGGTTGTTTTTACCCTCTATTAAGAAAGTAGTCCTATTGATAGCAACCTTTTTCTTTTTCAAGATAGTTTTTTGACATCTCAAATCTTCTTAATTATAAATATCAACATTTTTTTTCAAATGTTATTTTTTCAAAAAAAATCATTTTGGTTTAAAATGTCTATTTTTTTTAATAATGATGTTTTTTTCTTGTTTTTCTCAATTTTTTTCAATGTTTGCTGAAAAAAAAAACCTAAAAAATGTTGTTTTAACATTAATAAAAATGTTCCCCCGAATGGGGTGATAGTGGTGGGAGTCATGCTAGTCACTTGGCCAGGGGATCTCACGAGTCATGATCGCAACGCCCTTCAAGGAACCACCTGGGGCGACGGTAGGTCCTATCTCCCATGCGTGCAATTAACATGAATCAACACTCCATTAAACATATCCATCCCATTGGTTCAATAAGGATTAATGTCATACGAATGATGTGAGGGCTATACACATGGGAAAATTCAAAGTTGAAGAGCGTTGAGCCTGGTCATACTCAATGCTGGCCTCACATGGCGATGGCTACAACACTAGATGGTCCTCTTCGAAGATAGGTGAAGGTGCATTTGGTAAGATGTTCGGTAATTTATGGTTTGGTGATGGAAAATGTACTACAACATGAGTAATAGTTATGTGATGTGTTTGTAAGGGTCATGAGTTTAAATTCAAGATAAATTCCATACAACTCTTAGGCTCTCCATGTTCGAAGAGTATCTCTGGCTCTCGGTGTGGCATGTTCACAACAACTTGGGAAAACCCTCCTCACTGCAATGCCAACTTCATGCTCTTGGAAGTAAGGATGGTTTGAGGAGGTCAAGGGCACAGAGGTCAGCTCTAGTGCAGGTGACTTCCTCTTCCACGGTCTTGGCAAGAGGTGATGGTCGCAACAAATAACTTCAATATCCATACCCCTACTGAAATTCACATGAAAATGGAAATTATGGAGGTGAATGTCCATTTAGAGAGAGTTACAACACAAGACAGGGACATTGACACTAAGCTTACTGCTTGGATACCAGACATGGGGTCCTTTAGATATCGAGAAACTAAGTACTATCACACTATAGGCCTTTACTGACACATTAAGGCTCTCCTTGGTAGAGTCGTGATAGACAAGCACATAGGCACCAAAGAAATTTCATTGCAATTGGAATATCTCCACCTGCGAATTAAATTGGTGGACCAAAATGTCTCTCTCCTGGTAGAAAAGACAACATGCTTAAATTTCAATGAACCAAGAGAAGGCATCCCTCATGTTCCAAAGGACAATGTCCCCTCTCCTCTAATTCAATTTCCTCATGCTCGGGTAATTTAGTTTTATGTAATTATCATATAGGCTTCATATAGATAGATCAACACCAGTTAGAATACCAACTAGTTGTAGATAGGCCTACGAGTTTTGTTTGGTTGTTATCTAGTTGTCAAAGAAAAAATATTTTTTGATAAACACAAGACGATTAGCCTCAAGCAACAATTATTCTACTATTGGTCTGGTTTCCCATGTGGCAGACTAGCAACTGGACACATGTATTTTTGTCAGTATTAATACAATTTAGACATAAATAGCTTAAAAAACATCAATAAAAATGTTAAAATTTGTTAATTTAGAAAAAGAAAACAAAAATATAGTAAAAATCTTAAACCTATGCTCGATCTTGTCTCCCCCTTCTCTAAAAAAAAAGCTCGACCAATGATACTGTAAGGTCCTAACTTAAGAGCACTCTTATACAACTGGTTATGGGCTCCATCGATTAGGAGAGAGATCACACTGCTTGATACTAAATCTATTAATTTAAGCACTTGCCTCTCCCTGAAACTGTGGAGAGAGCACTCTTAGATTATGTGGACGAAATTGATTGAGAATCGATAAAAAAACAAAATTAAAAAAAAAAAAAAAAGTTAATAAAATAAAATTTAAATTTGAAAAAAAAAACATTAATAAAATGAAATTTAAATTTGAAAAAAAACGTTAATAAAATAATTTTAAAAAAATCAAAAACAAAATATTAAATTTCTTTAAAAAAAAACCATTGGATTGCTTATGTGGGTATCTGCATTGTGTATATGTGTTCTTTTGTGCATTGTTATGCGTGTATGTTTTAATGTATATATGTTGACATGGATTTTCCAATGACCTTCAATGGTTGCAAAGCAGTTGCTACAAAAATCAAGAATGGGGAATTGCAACCTTTGGTTTATACCAACAAGCATTCAAAGAGAATCCATATAAATTGTTGCATAGGACCATCTTCAAATGGGTTCTCAACAATCGGTCTCTGTTCTAATTTGCAATTATTCGATTTGAGTTTCAAAAGCTTGAATGTAATGGAAAATAGTGCCAAAACAATTTCACTAATATGTTACAATCATTGGGATAATGGTACTAAAACTTTGGCAACTTTTTGAAACTCTATCTTCAAGGGTCAGATAGAGTATACATGTCTCTCAAACTACTTATGAAATGAGATAATGAGGAATCATCTTGGTGTTCTCAAATCATATATGCTCTCCTTTAGACACGTTGACCTCATGGATTATAAGTTCTATTTATGGAAATGATTTCCTTTCTTATTGGTAAGATCTTATTCTCTTTATTGGCTATGATTATCTATTGCGTCAAGTTACTAAACTAATTTCACTAAATTTTGTTGATTCGAAGATTCATATCATAGCAATATCATGGTTAGAGTATTGATATTCTAGACAAGGAATGTCACAAGCTCACACTTAGGGCGTGTATGTACAGTCCTTCACTCCTTTCCCATTTCAAACACATTAACATTTAAATCTCGCCCAATGTTTAGTTGTGAAAAATCAGGGAACCCTAAGCAACCCCAATAATGCATTTCAAAGTTATGGTTTTAGGGTTTGTGAAAAATTATATTCTGCTTGAACAGGCTGCCTTGTCTTCGATACCTACTTTGTTGGATTCTAGAATTGATGCCATGGCTAGGGTTTACAAAAGCCTCAGGTCTCTCAGTGTTGGGAATCACAGGAATTTGTGTAATGGCGACCTAGAATCCCCAAAAATTTTTATTTTTCTAATTTTCAGATCTGATAATTTTTACCTTATGATTTCAAACAGATTTTAATGCCACAATTATCATAAAATAATTACACACTGAAAATTTCAAGTGAAATAAAATTGTAGCAGAAATAACAGAATCACAGAGAGATAGCTATGCACAATAGACACAAGATTTATCCTGGGAAAACTCAAACTAGGGAGAAAAACCCGACAAACTTTTCTTTAGAAGAAATTCAATCCAAGTTCACAAATACATCATGAGAAACATGAAGAGACCCAACACAAGATAAGTTCGCCCTAGTATGAGGAAGATCCCTCAAAGATGGTGAACAACTAGACAAAGATAGTGCAACTAGTAACTGAGAACTGGCAACTGGCACAAAGCAATCGGGCAATGCGCACTAGAAGATGAGCGCTGATGTGAGTGTAATAATGAAATGAACTTGCATTTATTTATACTAGTCAAGTCACCTTATTTAATTATCTCTTTGCTCAAGCATCTATATAAAATTGCTTGTGAAATTGCTTCTAAGATGGAAGATGTGCTAGGAATCAATGATGATATTAGAAGTTGTCTTCTGTTTTATTTCATTTTCATAACAAATTATGATTGGATCTTTGGAGTAGAAAATAGCTTGAAATGATATATAGAATTAAAAAATGTACACATTGTTTTTTCTATATACTTGGAACACTTTATTATGCTATTCATTCTCTATATTATCTTTGTTTCATTATTTGTTCATAGTCATAAAAACATATGTTACTTTGTTTTTTTAGGGGTTTCCTTTCCCATTTCAGAGGTATGCTAGTTTTATTTTGTGATGATAAATAATTTTAATATTTTTTATTTTATTTTATTCTATAGGATGGTATGTCATATCAATGAATTTAGGACACATCTAAAAGAGCATTTACACTGAGAGTTGGTTGAAAAACACACTGAAAGTGCAAGTTAACAAACGCTTGTGCTGTGAGGTGCACACAAATTCATAAATAAATGAAAGTTTTTTCTCTTTCATGAAGAACAAACACCATTGTAAGGCACATGAATCTATAAAAGCTGGACCTGATATGCCCTTAGTAGTCACTTGAGTTGTGAGGTGCAAACAAATTCATAAATAAATGAAAGAATTTTCTCTTTCATGAAGAACAAACACCATTGTAAGGCACATGATTCTATAAAAGCTGGACCTGATATGCCCTTAGTAGTCACTTGAGTACAAAAAGTGTGAAATAAAGCTCTCTGAGATCCTTAGAGGAAAAAGATTAACAATTTGGTCCTCTGTTCGTGCTAAAATTTAATGAAAATTTCGTTACTAAATCTGTGTGCGCTAAATGTCCCAAGGCGGGAGTGAAAGATGTGTTTGTGGGCGGCTGCACAGTGTAGAGTGAGTGATGTCTTTGGGCTGAGATCAGCGATACTTACAGGAGAGACATATCGGACTGTTATTTCTCGCACAAGACTTCTCACAACAAAGGAGGAAAGGCCGAGAAACATAAAAGAAAAGAGTTCCTGACATTAAGGAGGAAAGGCCGAAGAACATAAGAGATAAAAGTTGCTGACACCAAGGAGTTGGGGGCTGTGAGGAAGTATGGAATAGAAGGGCTGCCAAAATGGG
>JASDQU010190639.1:12961-25605 GCA_032191745.1 Picea mariana
TGGCATTATGGAAAAGAATTATCCCTGTAACAACACATTGGAAAAAAAAATAGCTAGTAGAAGCTGAAACCCGAACAAAACTGTTGAGATATCAAAGTGGTTTCACTTACAGATACATAAACAGGCTTGCATGTACAGGGTTTGTCTTCAAATTCGCTGTACAGGCTGATCGGGTCCTCCCGCAGGGTTTGTCTTCAAATTCACTGTACAGGCTGATCCGGTCCTCCCGCAGGGTCTGTCTTCAAATTCGCTGTACAGGCTGATCCGGTCCTCCCGAAGGGTTTGTCCTCCGGCAGGGTTTGTCTTCAAATTCGCTGTACAGGCTGATCGGGTCCTCCTGTAGTTATTGTCTTAAAATGCGCAGTCAAGACTACCACTCATATAAAAAAGATGTTGTGGCGGAGGATGACATCCTCTATTTTCTTGGACCAGCAATTAAACGCTTCTGTGTGGTTCTTGGTGAGAGTTGCTTTCCAAATGTTGTAAATCCGTCTTTGCTCAACCGGAGGTAGGGTTTCAGCAACGTCAATTATACCTTTCTCCAATTTGTTCTTGTGATTGAGATTCACAGCAATGACAGGAACCCAATTTGTAAGAAAAGAAACCCTAAATGATGTAGAAGTAACTATTTCGCCGTTGCCCAGACAATTTAGAAACTGATCAATCAGATTAAAAAGTGGAATATTTAGACCTAGAACTGGCTTCTTTAGGCCAGAATATGGACTAATACTAGCAGAATTTCCAGTATAAGAACGATTTATTGCAACAGGAAGTTCAGCATCTTCGCAAAAAAAATTGAACGCTGTTTCAAACAACTCCCCATCACACCGTTGAATCACATTGAGTATCCACAAAAGTGCAGAACAAGCAGTAAGGATTGCATACTTATCAGATTTAACGCGTTCGATATTGGCAGTAAATTCTTTCAGAAGTGCAGACCGGCAAGTTTTTGCGAAGGATGCATTTGCCTCAAAGAAGCCTACGATATATTCTTCAATATATTCGCTGTGATTGTATGAACCACTCGAAATGGTAGACAGCATTTTTTTCAGAGAATGTTCCAGCATCTGTAAACCTCCATTGTCTGACTCTCTTTGGCAAATCCCGAGTCTGGTAGCTAAATCGGGCAAGGTATGGATCCCCAAAGATAATAGCAGGGCTCGAAGTTTGACTTCTTGTTTAGTACTCCATCGAACAGCATTCAAATATCTCATACATTCCTCCAAACATTGCTGAAACAGGATTTCGGAAGCAACTGGTAGAATAGCTAGGGCTTCGTCCACATTTGAGAAACACAAGGGCTTGCCTGCATGAGAATAATACATGAGCCGAATACATTTAATATACATCTCGACGCTGTGAAAAGTTGCTATCTCCATTTCAATAGGCGGTCTCTCCGAAGACCATCGCTCAGATAACAAGGCTGCATAAAATTCAGATTTTTTCAGAATTTGAGAGTGCAGATAAAGGGGATTTCTTGTGTGCTCTCCTCCATCTGTACCGATTAACTGTAATTTGATGTCGGCGGTGCTCTGGTCTCCGAATAGTAAGAGCTGTTCTTCCATTGCTCTAGATTTCCAAATATTCGGATTGAACACCGCTTGAAAAAATACATTGAAGCATTGTTGAAACCAGCAGGGGCACCGCCATTCTTGTTGCGTGCCCCGGAACAATGAAATTCTTTTGTGTGGACGATTCTTCCTCCTCTCTTCTAACATGTGTTAAAAAATTGGGACCCTCAAAGAGTGATCTGCCTCGTGTCCCTTTCTGTTGAGGTAAGATGGGGTAATCACAAAGACTTTTTCAAATAATTTTTCTCAAACTGGATTCATGCATTCCGTGAATGATGCATCAGGTCTCAGGTTTAAACTTTAGGGGGAGGGGTTGAGTTTTCATGAGGTTTGAGGTTTAAATCTTATGGAGAGGGGTTCAGGGTGGAATTTATTTGTGAGAGAAATTTCACTTAAGAGAAGTTATTTGTAAGAGAAATCCAAACTCTATGGTGTTAGCATCATATTTTTGGGTAGATCATGCATTTGAGTGTACAATCTTGTGTTAGCATCTTACTTTTGGGCAGATCATGCTTCTACAATCCTGGTGTTAGCATCCTACTTTTGGGCAAATGATGCTTCTATCCAACATTAGGGTTGGCCCTGGCCCACGCCCACTATAATTTGTAAAAGAAAAAGTTGATCTTAGATCTTTTTAAATCATATCTTTTTGTGGAATGTGTGGGTAAGTTGCTTGTAAATGTTTTGGAATATAGTGTATTCAGTGTTATAATATTGTGTTGTCATAACCTAAGATTTGTGTGTATTTAAATTTTTTCTATTTGATAATTATTTTGTTTAGAAGACTCTTAGTAAGGTCTATCTCAACTCAAATGCAAGCTTATGTGCAGATTCCCATTATAACTTGCTAAAGATTTGATTTTATGTAAGTGCCCAAAGTATTCACAATATCTTCAAAAACTAATAAATAAATACTAGAAATGTAAAGGAAAATTTGGGAGACAAACCCAAATTTACATTTGAGTTAGGATTAAATTTTGAGAACCAAGAAGTTATAAAAAAGTCAAACACTTTCTCAAAACTAGGGACTTTCCTCAAACACTTTGTGATAATTAGCATGATTGTAGAATTGATCAATAATTTTTTTTTGGAATAAAGAGGGAACTCACATTTCTCTATCCAAGTTGGGTGAATCCACTAGTACAAAGTCATTATAGGAGACCAATACCCATTAAATAGGTAAATAAACACATATTTTTCATAAATGAAATGTAGATGAGTAACCTCTGGTGTTGAGATCTCCACCAATCACACCTCCTCAACTTGCTCTACTATATGGGCACTAGAAATAGGAGAAGGCTTTGAGGTATTTGGAATAGTAGAATAGTTTTTCACTCCATCCCTAAGACACACAGGTTTTGAAGTTGAAGGCCCTCAAGAATTCACCACTCCTCCATGCAATCACAACACCAAAATGATGATCGAATATCTACCTATGCAATAGACATATAAACAATTTTGATCCTCAAGTTGCTTTCCCTCATAGAGTAAACACCGATTAGCCAAAAGAATCCCTTGTGATAGCTCTAATTTTAACTTGAAAACCAATATTGAATCTGTAGAATGCACTCACAAACTCAAAGTGTTCCCAGAAAGGGACCTAACCATGATATGAAAGGCTACCTTGGAATTGGAGTTTACTTGATGGAAAATACCACCAACTTCAACCCACAATCACAAAGTTTTCAACACTATGTCGCAGTCAATATTCAATTGCTTGTCTGGTCTCGGATCAACACGAATAGGCACTCAAATTTTCCTTTTTCTACATCGTTGAATTGTGCTTTGTCATAGATAACTCTGTGTGGAATTACCACTATGCGGATATACCTATGTACAGAAGCATCAAAGAACAATGTTTATGAAATGTGTTGCAGACAATTCTGCGTGAAATTCAACAAATAGCATTGTTGTGTCACAGGCCACTCTGCACGCGGAATCCTGCAACAATACTAACTTGTCATGGATCTTTACAAGATGTTCCACTGCATCAAATTGTGACTATTTGTTCCCGTAAAGACAAATACTCAGGAAATATTCTTTTAAACAAAATTTTAGAACTTGATGAAATTAACTGCGCACGTTCTTCTGGGAATCACATAAATTCCTCACTCTACCAAGATAGCTTATACATAGATTTTAAAAATTCAAACACACAGCGTGACAAAATGCAAACACACAGTGTAACAAGACCACACACTCTGTTCTTTCGTTTTATCAATGGAGTAAATTTACATAGGAAACATCTTTCTTTCTTAGTCTTTTGGACCTGTGCAGTCCACACTTTTACATATTCATTCTCACACACTTGCTCCCCTCTGCTTCTTACAAATCATTCAATATATATCGAGCCCTAGGATATCTCATAAACAAATAAATCCTGAGTTATCTTAACAAAATCATGAGTTATCTTAACAAATTCCTAAAATAGAGATCTACTCCTAATATTTAGCAACAGACTTAACACCTATGAAAAACAACTCAATATCTAATAAAAAAATTCAACAAAAATGTCTTCTAGAGACATCTCGTAATTATTACAAATATAATAACATAAATTAGGGAACCAACTCCCTTGGTAAATGTCTTTGATCAATGAGATCGATTCTAGAACTTGTTGTCGAATGCTCCTGCACAAGACTCCGGGAAAGAAAAGAATTATTCATTAGGTCTTCAAGGTCTGTGCCATACTTGGAGATTTTTGTTGTTTTCATCCAAGTCACATCCTCCACTAATAGTCCCTTCCATTTTATCAAATACTAGAAATACTCCTTGCCTTTGGTTTTCCTTAATACCTTCATATCCAATATTGCCTCGATTTCCTTTTGCACTACTCGAGGTAGTTTTTCTTTCCATTCTACAGTCTAATCTTCATCACTTAGATGTTCATCTACTGAAACATCCTCTGTCTCCTTGAAGAAATAAAAATATGCAACATTAAAGATTGGAGAAATTCCAACACCACTTGGAAGTACTATTTCATATGCACTAGAAGAAAATTTCCTTAAAATTTTACATGGTCCTGTATTTTTAAGCTTTAGTTTGTTATAAGTCCCTACATGAAACCTCTCTTTCCTCAAATATGCCATGACCAAATCACCAACCTCAAAATTCTTTGATCCTCTCTTCATGTCTTCTCGTTGCTTATACTTATGGTTGTTGTCTTGCAATTTTTGTTTAACCCTTTATTGCAACTCTTGTGCACTTACTGCAAAATACTCACCATCGTCACTTTTCAATTCCTATTTTCCCAAATTCCTCAACTCATACACTCCCCTAGGACAAATTCCATACAAAATATGGAATGGAATCATCATTGTGCTTCTATTTGGTGAGTTTATATGAAAACTCAGGTTGAGAAATCATTTGACCCCACTGCTTAGGGTTCTCATTCACGAGACTTCTCAAAATATTTCCCAGACTTCTATTTACTACCTATGTTTGTCCATCAGTCTGTGGATGATAGGCTAAGCTAAAACTGAGATCAATACCAATATTATTCCATAAGGTTCTCCAAAAGTGTCCCACAAACCTAGTATATTTGTCAGAAATTGTACTTTTGGGTAAACCATGCAACCTTACAACTTATTTAAAGAACAAATTTGCAACATTTGTCACATCACTATTCTTGGTACAAGCAATGAAATGAGTCGTTTTGAAAATCTATCTACCACAACATAGATTGAATCATTATCTCTCTATTTTCTTGGAAATCCCAACACAAAATCCATACTCATTTCATCCCATGGCTTGCTTGGAATGGGTAGTGGATGATACAACGCTGTATTTTGACTTCTCCCTTTAGCTTGCTAACAAATTCTACACTTCTCCACAAACTTCTTCACTTGATTTTGCATACCTGACCAATAATAAAAATCATTTACATGAGAAAAGGTTCTATCTTGTCCAAAATGTCTTGACAGTTCTCCACTGTGTTTTTCTTTGATCAGATTCTCCCTCATTGAATACTTTTGTATGCACAATTTATTGTTCTTGAACAACACTCCTTCGTGTATCATATAGTCCAACCATTTACTTATGTTACCAACAACGAGATTTTCACAAGCTGCATAGTTATCCTTGAAGTTTGCATCATCTTGATACATTTCTTTTAAACCATCAAATCCTAAAGTGCTGACTTGAGATTCTTGCAAAACTAAATTAATTCTACTCAAATCATCAACAAACTTATTAGTCTCACCACTTGTGTGTTTGATCACAAAGGTAAAATTCTGCATAAATTCAACCCACTTAGCATGTCTTTGATTCAATTTTGGTTGACTACTTATAAATTGTAATGCACGATTGTCATTGTACAGAAAAAAAAATCATTGGGCATGAGGTAATGCCTCCACTTCTTAAGTGCTTGAACAATTGCATAAAATTCCTTTTCATAAGAGGAATGTTTCTATTTTACTTCATTTAATTTCTCACTGAAATATGCAATTGGTATTTTCTCCTAACTTAAGACAACTCCTATTACGGTCCCACTAGCATAAGTCTCAACTTGAAAGAATTTATCAAATCTTGGCAAAGCTAACACATGATTTTCAATAACATTTTTCTTCAAGAGTTTAAAATTTCTATCAGCTGCTTCAATCCACTTAAATAGTTTTTTTCTTTATTTGATAGTTTCTACAATAGGTGCACCTATATGATTGAAACTTCTAATTATTTTCTATAAAAACTTGTAAGTCCATGGAAACTTCTTACCTCAAATGCATTTCTCGGGGTTGGCCAATTCACAATTGCTTGAACCTTTTTTGGGTCCATCTTCAAACCTTATTTAGATACTACAAACCCCAAATATATTAACTCCCTCTTCATAAACCTACATTTCTTCAATTTTTTTAGAAATTTTTCCTTCTGCAGGGTACTCAAAACCATCTTGAGATGCCTTAAATGTTCATCCTTTGTGTGGCTATAGATTAGAATGTCATCTAGATAGATTATCACAAAAATTCCAATAAATTCCTTTGAGACATCATTCATTAACCTCACAAATGTACTAGGAGCATTTGTGAGCCCAAAAGGCATCACCAACCATTCATACAGACCACTATTAGTCTTGAAAGAAACTTTACATTCATTCCCTTCTCTAATTCTAATTTGATGGTATCCACTCTTTAAATCAATCTTTGAAAAATATTTTGAACCACTCAAACAATCCATCAAATCATCTATGCAAGGCAATGAAAATCTGTACCTTATGGTGATTTTTTTTATTGCTTTGGAGTCAATGCACATGCTCCATCCTCCATCCTTCTTTGGATTGAGTACTGTTGGTACACCACATGGGCTAAAAACCTCCTTCACCAAATCTTTTTCTAACAACTCCTATACCTATCTTTTAATCTCTTCATTCTCTTGTGGGGTCATTCTGTAGGCTGCTTTATTAGAAAAACTTGTTCCTGGAATTAAGTCAATATGATGGCTAATACTCCTTATAGGGGGTGATGCATTTGGCAATTAATCAACTATTATATTGACAAACTCATCCAACATAGCTTTAACTTATGTAGGTAAATCATCGATATTTGAAGTAGTGAGTATTATCTTTGGCTTACCAATTAAAGCAAAATGCACCTCCTATCTCTTCTTGACTTCTTGCAATAGCTCCTTCCCACTTATCAGCAGTACACTTGGACTAGCTTCTTCTTTGAATCCTTCATCTTGCAAAGGAAACAACACATGTCCGTGTCCATATTTTTCTAAAGAATAAGTGTTCCTCCTACCCTCATGAATGGATTTTCTATCATACTGCCATGGTTTTCTCAACAAAACATGGAAAACATCCATAGACTTTATGTCACATAATATCTCATCCTTGTAGATAAAAATTTGAATTTCCACATTAGGCTGCTCATTCACCAAAACCTGATGTCCTTTTTGCAACTATGACACTTTATAGGGAGTGGGATGCACTGTCCTTTTCAGTCCCAACTTCTCTACCATTTCAATGGAAACCAAATTATTTGTTCTACCACTATTAATAACAACTTTGCAGCACTTACCTCCTGACTTGCATACAGTCCTGAATAGACTTTTCCTCTAAGATGGTTCTTTAGCTTCCTTCTCTGATTTGATTAGAAATATTTTTAGCAAAAATGATTCCCCTACCTTAGGAACTTCTTCTTCTGTGACTACCTTCACATCTTTTTCCTTTGTTTCTGCTATATTTTCATTTTTATGACCTGCTAGCTTGTTCTCTGGAAAATCCCATGGCATGTGTCCTATGTTACCACAAGTGTAACATCTCATTTATCTGCCTCTTCCTCGGCCTCTCGAGAATAAAAAAATCCTCTTGATTATCCTCCTCTTGGTGAATGGCTGCTTGAAATTCCTTCCTCTTCTTTTGAGGGCTGAGAAATCTCCCTATGTTAGAATCTCCTTTGTTTCTTGTTGGACTCCTTCATCTATTTTTCTGGCTTTGTTTTCTAGCCAACTTCTCTTTTGCCTTCAAAGTTGTTTGGTATGCATCTTCAACAATTCTTAAGGAAAAATTGATGATTTCATATTGAATTTCATATCTCAAACCATTTATGTATCTAGCAACCTTCTCAGCATCTTCCTCAATGTGATTGGCTCTAATGTTCAACCTATATGATTCCTCTATGTATTCCTTTACTGTAATAGTTTTCTATCCAAGGTTTTTCAATTGTCTAAACAAATTCAATTGATCATCCTTGGGCATGAACTTGCCTTTAAATTTGGCCACCATTATATCTCAAATCCTGATCTTAGATTTTCCTTTTCTCCTTCTGTCTGCCTCCAACTCATCCCACCATAGAGTTGCATGTCCCTTTAGCCTATTCATTGCACGCTTCACCATCTTATCCTCTTCTACCTCTTCGTAATCAAAATATTTATCCATGGAATTTATTTAGTGATGCAGACGCCGACCCTATCGGCCCTCGGGTCGACAATCCGCTACAGGATTTCTCTACTTCCTCTCCTTGAGTCAGATTGACTCTTTGATTCCTCTTCGGGGAATCCAACAAACACAAAATGATGCTTCTCCACAGGTCCTTGCGAATTGAGCTCACGCGATCGAACATGAAACCTCAATTCCCACCTCCTTTTGACCAAACGATGTGGTCGTGTTTCTCACGATTTCGGGACCTCGAAGTTCGCGACTTCGCGACTTCTCCTCCCAAAATCTTCAACTCTTCACCTTCCAAGACTCGAACTCTCGATGTGCCTAAGTGCTTGTCACAACTCGCTACTCGCGAGTTCGTGAGTTGAAACTCCCAACTCTTGCTTCCAAATCTTGCGATACCCGAAATGCCGATATGGGTACGCTCCTTCTCTTGTCAGCGCTCTCCGCGCGTGACAACCGGCTAGGCCTGTCTCTAGCACTGTTCGCTTCTCGCCGCTTCATGAGTTTCAATATCGAACTCTCGGCTCTTGTCTCGCGAATCCCCGAGACACGAGAGGTCAACGGGGTATTGAATTCTTTCAACAGACGACACGCGTCCACTCATTTCTTCCACGGGCCCACCTCGCAATTTTGTCACGTGTCCCTCGTGCTATCTTCGCACTTCATGATTTCGCTCCTCAAGCGATGCCTCTTTGGTATCCCCGACACCCGAAGTGCCGAGATCCCGAACTCGTCAGCAACCTTTTTGCAACTTGCGACTTCGGGACTTTTGGGATGGAAGTCGCAACCTTCTATCCTCTGAAACGCCGAAACGTCGAACCCTGATACATGTCACTGATAGCTGGCCCCACACACATGTTTCTTCGCCCCTTCGGGACTTCGCCTTTCGCGACTTCGCGAATCTCGCTACAAGGCCTTCGGTTCTCCTGCTCACAAAACCCCAAAATGCCGAAATGCTTGGACTCCAGCACGTGTCCAATTACTGAGCCCCACTACAAAACTTTCCACCTTGTCGGGGTTTCGAACTTCGCAGTTTCGCGAATCCAAATGACGAAGTTTCGGTCTTTCCAACCACGAAACCCCGAAATGGAATTTTGCGAGTAGATCCAACGATCCTCGTTGGCGTGAATCTACAACCCTCTCTCTCCTGAGATTTCGCTTGCAGAAAAATGACCACCGTAACCTCCTTGCTCCTCTGTGAGATCTGACGGCTCGCGGGATTTCGCGAATTCTCCACAGAGAATTCTGATTGTCCATTCTCCCTTCTGAGAACTTATGCAAATTTGATAAAGTGGTTTGCCACGGAACTTAACCGCCTATGAAACAACCTTGCGATGCCTCCTTTCAACACCTCAAGGCATCAACCTTATGTGCTTTTCTTCGACAACTGCGAAGACTTTATCCCTCCTGAGCTTTCTCCAACTCCAAGTCTTAAAGAATATTCCTGCACACACTCCTTGCAGCAAATCCTTCAATTATTGTAAATAATTGAAGTCCTTCGACTTTGCGCAATCCTTGCAGTAGTATTCCTTCAAAAATATCTCAGGTTCGCAAACTCTGAGACTTTACTCGGCCTACGTACGCCTTGCACAACTCCTGTGCCCAACTTGCACTTTTGCGGGAATGAGAACAATTGTTAACTCTCCTGAGCTTTCAGAGATAAAACTCTGAACTCTTGTCAACGCACTCCTTGCGGACAACTTCATTGCACTCCTATAGGAACTCTTTCTCAGATAGAGAAAAAATTGAAACTCATTCCTTACTTTCTCTCAGACTTCAAACACAAAGCATGAAATCATATACACGGCATATAAAGCAAATGTATAACAAAAGTAAACATCCATGAGCATAACATTCAACAATGCATACACAGAGAATATCACAACACCATGAATTGAATCAAAGCTTTTTGTATTAATCCAGAACTTATGTACATGGAATTCTTATACACAACTCTCTGCTTCTTCTCTTCTCTATGCTCAATCTTCACACACTAATAATACAACTATACAATGAGGGTTTCTATATCCCGTTTCCCTCTTGCGCTCTAACTGTCTAATCTAAGCATTAAATTCTATCTACTTACATTCATTACAGATAAAGGCACCTATCTACTATGGACGAGAGTGGATCGCTCAAGGTCCTTTTACAATAATACAAGCATGCCTCCACTTAATGACTTCATTAATATTTCAAAACATTTTCAAAAGATGTGCTTGGTGCTTTTCCAGCTGTCTCTTATCTCTGCGCTGGCTCGCTGCTGGCTATGCTTGCACGCCCTTACGATGCTCCTGCATCATACTCACTCGCTTGAAAATTTTCATGGGCTCCTATCCATGAGATCGCGCACGGTCTAACCATGCTTCTATATTTCGGCTTCGTTCTCCCAGCTGGCATCTTCAACTAGATGGCCCTTCCACTTGATCAAGTATTCAAAGTATTGCTTCTGCCTAGTCCTCTTACCAACTCTTTTGTCCAGTATGCGCTCCATCCGAGGCTTTTCTGCAACTAGCATTTGTTTTGTCCACTGAACCTCTGGCTGTTCATTTCCTGCTTCTGCTTCCTCAGCTTTACAAGGGTACAAATCTGAGACATTGAATATCGAAGAAATTTCGATTCCATTGGGTAACTCAATCTCATATGCATTCGCCCCAAATTTCTTCAAGACCTTACATGGTCCGATCTTCTTCATCTTGAGTTTATGATATGTTCCCCTTATAAGCCTTTCCTTTCTCAAATGTGAAAGGATCAAATCACCAACTTCAAACTGAAGCTCTCTCCTGCATTGATCTACCTTGCATTTATATTCTTGGCTTGAATGTTGTAATCGCTCCTTCACCTGGTTGTGAAGCTCCTTCATCGCTTCTGTGAAATCTTCTGCACTAGCGCTCCTAGTTGCAATTTGTTATGAATCTCTCAACTCAGAAATTCCTCTTGGCTACATGCCATAGACAATCTGAAATGGACTCTGTTCTATGCTCCTATTAATTTAATCATTATAAGCAAATTCTGCTTGTGGCAGAATATTGTCCCACTAAATGTGGTGCTCTGTCACCAAACTCCTCAACAAGTCTCTCAAGCTCCTATTCACAGCTTTTGTCTGTCCATCCGTCTGGGGATGATAAGCTGAACTGAACGACAAGTTCATCCCCATCTTTTTCCATAAGGTTCTCCAGAAGTGTCCTACGAACTTAGTGTCTCTATCCGAAACTATGCTTCTTGGCAAGCCGTGAAGTCGAATGACTTCTTTGAAAAACAGGTTCACAATGTGAGTTGCGTCCCTAGTTTTCTAACATGGAATGAAATGTTCCATTTTGGAAAATCTATCCACCACCACAAAGATTGATTCAAACCCTCTTTGTGTTCTTGGCAACCCCAATATGAAGTCCATGCTGACTACATCCCAAGGCTTCTCAGGTAAGGGCAATGGTTGATAAAAACTTGCATTCTGCCTCTTTCCTTTTGAATGTTGACAAATTCTACATCTGTTCACAAATCTTTTGACGTATGCTCACATTCCTGGCCAAAAATATGACTCATTAAACTTTGCGAATGTCTTGTCATGACCAAAATGCCCGACCAATCCTCCACTGTGTTTCTCCTTTAGAAAATTCTCCCTCATGGAGCATTTTGGAATACAAAGTTGATTACCTTTAAACAGTAATCCTTCCTGGATCATGTATTCTGCCCATTGGCTTCTATCTCTGAGAATTGGATTCTCAGTTGCTTCGTATGCCTCTTTAAAATCTGGATCATCTTGATACATCTCCTTGAGATCATCAAAACCCAACGTTTTGACCCTAAACGCCTGCAATAGCAAACACTTCCTGCTCAAAGCATCAACAAGTTTGTTAGCAGTACCAGAAATATGTTTAATCACCAAAGTGAAATTTTGCATATATTCAACCCATTTTACATGTATTTGATTCAACTTCTCCTGTTGAGTCACAAATTGCAATGCATGATTATCACTGTATAAGACAAACTCTTTAGGAATTAAGTAATGTCTCCATTTCTTCAATGCCTGTATAATAGCATAGAACTCCTTCTCATACGTGGAGTATTTTACTTTCGCTTCATTCAACTTCTTGCTGAAGTATGCTATTGGCATGTCTTCTTGACTCAAAACTGCCCCTATTGCAAATCCACTCGCATCTCATTTCACTTGAAATGTCTTTTGGAAATCAGGCAAC
>JASDQU010190642.1:9897-20230 GCA_032191745.1 Picea mariana
GTAAATTTAAAGGCATCTTAGATTTGAATGACACATGGTAAATTTAAAGGCATCTTAGATTTGAATGTGTGGTATATTTAAACGCATTGTCGAAACGCATATAGACAACATACATCATTTATAAACATAACGTATAAACTCAGTATATACATCGTATATAACAATATATAAACATATTTTATATAAAACAAGGATAGCACGTTGCATGTACTGTCTCCAAAAATTTTACTTGTTAGTGTTTGCATGGTTTATATAAATAATATTTAGATATTTCTTTAGTCATTCGAAAAGAATGCAAATCTGTACTTCCCATGATCTTTATAATAATTAAAAAAGTAAAAACATTTTAATGTTTTTTATATTTTAAAATATGACTTAAAAATTTGAAAATTACTACATACAAATTTCTATAAAATTATACTAAAAGATTAAAAAATGTTAATAAATGTAAAATTATTGAAATTGAAAGATTAAAAAAATATTAATAAATGTAAAATTATTGAAATTAAAAAATTGAAAAAATATTAAGAAATGTAAAATTATTGAAATTTTAACAAGTGTAAAAAAATTGACATTTAAAATTGAAATTTTTACCTCATTTGAAAAAACAATACAATATTAGATTTGAACATATATTATAATACAATATTTTTGATCGAATTCTTAGATAGTGGAAAAGATAAGTGACGTGGGAGAATGGCTGGTCATAGTCATCCCATTCGATGTTTTCTCTAAGAGTCAACAAACTTGTGATGTGTGTTGAAGAGGAACCAGAGACTCCTTGCAAATAGTAAAAAAACCATATCTCAATTAAACAACAAAGTTGGGAACCAAAATGAAGCTTCGAACATCAAGTATGTAGAACTACTAAAGATTCTAATCCGCCGTGGCATTCAAATCGAAAAGCTAGAAGTTGAAAATGGTATGCTTTATTAATTGGTTATGAATCTCATTAGGTGCTCAACATCTTTGGTTTCTCATCCAAAATATTAATTGGGTCAACCCTAATTACAATTAGAAATGAAGAAACTATGCAACAAGTTTAAGGAAATTTAGAAATGAAACATACTAATAACCATCAACAATCATCAAACAAAAACCCTAATTATAATTAAAAATAAAAAAAATAAAGAAATTTAGAAATGAAAGATGCTAATAACCATTAACCATCATCAAACAAGGAATACTTAGAAGACACCTTAGAAGGCATGTCTTTGTCTAAAATCCAAATTTATAAATATTATATAAAATGGTTTTGTTTTAGACCAATATTTCACCATATACATTATTTGTTTTCATGGTATATTTTTCAAAAAGGCCATTTTAAATTAGATTATTCAGAAACTAGCTTTTGTAAAGTCTAGTTTTGTTTATATTATTATATTGTATGATATAATTACATCAAATTTTTAATACAAATTATGAAAATTTCAATATTTAAAAAAAAATATATTATCCCTTTATAATTAAATATAATTATAAATATAATTAAAAACAGATTTTTATGTATTATTAAGGTTTACTAGATTACAAACCTTTTAAAGTGGTACGGGGCTTCTAAGCTGGGTATAGATATCTATGATAAAATTGCTTTGAAGAAAATATAAAACCCATGATTTGACAATGTTGCTTTCATTACTTAAAAGATAAAGATTTTTTTAGATATTATATCAAATCATGTGATGTTACATCTTTTTAAAATTAAAAAAAAAAATATTTTCCCTTCATACATGGTTACATATACATTATGAAGTTATTGTGGTCTTGTCTTTTCTCATTAATTTAAGGTTTCAAAATACGTGAAAGTTGCAATAACACTATGAAGTTATTGACCAATGAAAAGTTAAAAAAATACTATTTTTGTTTTTTAAAAAAAAATATTTTTTTAATTGTTATGTTGAACATTTAAATTGATATAAATTTTTCAAGTCAACACAAAACTAATATGAAAGTCGATGTTAACTCATTACTATATACCACCTTCGGGCAGTACAATAAGTGTATGTCAATTTAAACTGACGAAGCATACAAAGTTTATGGTCGTAATAAATTTAATTGGGTTTTGCAAGTAAATATGAAAATATTTGTCAAGTTGTTATGAACTATCACAATCAAAATGAATATTAAAGTTTAAGGTGCACCAGTGTTGGTTTGCTAGTTATCACTAATCGGTGAAAGGACTTGTTCCTTCCCTCACAGTGGCTTTGGTGGCTTCCCTCATGCTGCCATGGGTTTTGAATGGCGCCTTCTCTCAAATTTGTTGCTTCGAAAAGTGACTTACCATGTTCATATTGAAGGTAATGAGTGGTTTCGAATAGTTGCTCTCCCACAATAAGTATAACCTATGAAAAGCAAATCTCATATTTTTGTTGATTAAAACCTTAGAGAAACAAACTTTGGACTTAAAACTCTAGAGAAAAAAACCTTTGATTAAAACTCTAGAGAGTATTGTTAATGTTTCAAAATCTAGATATTGTGTAGACAAAAAAACATACCCAAACATTTTCATTTTTATCTGGGATCAATGATCTCAACATTGAAAAGAGGGCCTTCATTTTCATTATACATATCATTATACAATAAAACAAATCGTAAGGTGTGAAGAATCATGAGTAGATGAAGTTAACATTAGATGGCATCTGGTAAGGGGCATCGGTAAGAGGTAAGGGAAGTAGACGGACACATCCAACTGACATCTAGTAAGGTAATCCAAAACGGTAAGAGGTAAGGGAAGTAGACGGACACATCCAACTGACATCTAGTAAGGTAATCCAAAAATCCTTTATAATTGAAATTCTTCACAATTAATGGAAACGATTAATTGAAACTCGACACAAATCCTTGATAAATGAAACATCTACGGGTATCCTGACACTTTTTATCCGCTCGGCCACAAGAACCCGCCTTCGCACCCACCCACTAATTAAATTTTTTCACAATGAATTGAAACGATTAATTGAAACTCGACACAAATCCTTGATAAATGAAACATCTACGAGTATCCTGACACTTGTTGTCCACTCGACCACAAGAACCCGCCTTCGCACCCACACAATTAATTGAAACGATTAATTGAAACTCGACACAAATCCTTGATAAATGAAACCTCTTCCTCACACTTGTTATCCACGCGGCCACAGGAACCCGCCTACACACCCACCCACTAACCACTAACAGTAATTTTTACTGTTATTCATATTATACCTGGTAAAAAAATGACGGCGTCCTTTAAAAAACAAAATCACAACAAAACATGTAGGTGTTGCATAGATATGAAAAAAATCTAAATTTAATATAGAAGAAATTAATAGTGAAGTAAATTTGTAATTTCAAGTAAGTTTGTTAATAATTTGAAAGTGACAATTAGATGGTTACACTATAATTTTTTAATCATATTAAATAAATGTTAAAAAATAAACAAGAAGTCTTTAAAAATGCTAAAAAGTTATGAACATCAAATTTTATTCATTGATTTGGAAGGATGACCAAAAATATGCTAACATTTTCAATTGATCATTAAATGAGCCCATTGTTAATAGATGTAAACCTTTCGACTTAACTTTCAACTTAACTAACATATTCAGATTAAAAAATGGATGGTGAAAAATTGGATAATAAACTTAGATAAAAATCATACTCATCACCATTAAACAAAAATGTATTTCTTTCATTACTCTTAACTATACCTTTAATTATAGTCGCATCGCAATTATAGTTGTCATTAATGCGATGAGATTCATCGATCACTGTGCATAGATGTAATTACTGATCCAAAAGTTTATACTAATGGACGCACACTTCCAATCTGGATAAGATCAATGAACATGATTGTTGTAAAGGTAATGAAGCACACTTCCATCCATCGTTGGCGTAGGCAGTTGAAGTGGGTATTATCATTGTTTTTTCCATCTTATATTTAAAGATGCTCCATATTCCATTTCTCTACCTAAAATCTCCATTTCTTCACAGCCACAAACTTGGTCCATATTCCATTTCTCCATAGCCACATTAGTAAAGTACTCCAGTTCTCTGCCAATAAGAATGAATCTGCCAATAAGTACATTAGTAAAGTACAAATACATGATAAATATAATGATAAGGAAAATACATGATAAAAATAATGATAAGGCAATAGATTTTATTATCTTCTCTATTCTAGCCTATTCCATGTTAGGTTTTCATGGCTTTCACTGAGCCATGATACAAAATTTTTTTTTGAAGAATTTCTGGTTTCTGTGAAATACTGATATTCATTCATTTTATTATCTTCTCTCATCTAGCCTATTCCCATGCTTGGTATTGATGGCTTTCACTGGACAACTTTTGGAAGAATTTCTGGTTTCTGTGAAAATACTTATATTCATTCAGCATCCATTACAGTTCAATAATCCTTCGAATTCTCATCTTGGCTTCCTCTGATCGATAAGGTGAACTATTACATGCAATATTTCAAATAATTTTTATCTTTTTATCTTACAAATCTACTTGAATTACTTAGTATATATTTTTTTCTTTTACCTTTAAGTTTGATGGGCCAATATCTACCCTACTACAATGATACTACAATATCTTACAAATCTACTTGAGTTACTTAGTGTACTTTTTTTTTTCATTTTCTACCTTTAAGTTTGACGGGCAAATATCTACCCTACTACAATGAGGATGAATTATAAATCATCAAATCTAAAAGCAATTTAAATTTAATTATTTATAGATCATCATATTTGAAAGTAATTCAAATTCAACAATCTATAATTCATTAATAACAATATTCAATACTATATAAAAATATAATATTATATAAAAATATTACTGGCTTAAGCTTAACATATTACCTATAATATTTCATTTTACTGGCTATTTCATCTTTTAAATTTGAAATTTGATAAATAAAATTTATTTTTGAAAATATAAAATTTATTATGGTTAGTAAAATGAATAGTTATTATTATTAACTACGGTTTATTAATGTAAACTGAACCATCCTAAAATAATTTTTATCTCTTTATCCTTTATTATTATTAACTACCGTTTATTAATATAAACTGACCCGTCCTCAAATAAATTTTATCCTTTTAGCTTACAAATGTACTTAAGTTACTTAGTATACCTTTTTTTTCATTTTCTACTTAAGTTTGATGTTATTTAGTGTATTTTTTTTCATTTTCTACCTTTAAGTTTGATGGGCCAATATCTACCCTACTACAATGTAGGTGATTTATAAATCATCAAATCTAAAAGCAATTTAAATTCAAATTATTTATAGAACATTATATCTAAAAACAATTCAAATCCAATAATTTATAAATCATCAACAACAATATTTAATATTGTATAAAAATATTACTAGCTTAAGCTTGACATTTTCCTTGTACATTTCAAACTATTTTGCTATTTTAATTGCTTTTAAAAAAAATAGTACATATTTCTCTTTTTACGCTTAAATACGAGGACCTCTAACCTCCCTATTACTATTTTGCTTTATTCAAAAATCGCACATATTTAACCTTTTACTCTCTTTCTTGCCAGTATCCCAATGAGTCCCTCAAGGAGTTTATTCTATTATGGTTGTGAATGTGAGTAATAATTTATTATTATCAAAACACGAAGGTGAGCTGTTTCTGTTATGGTTGTGAAAACAAGAAGGAAACTTGTTTGAATTATTTTCAGGTTTTATCACTTTCAACTTTATAATTGTTTTGATGAGTTTATGGTATTTTTATTAATAGTTTTTAGTTATTAGAGGATTAGAGAGTAATTCAAAACTGTAAGTTGTATGAAGTTTTTTAGTAGTTTCATAATTGTTTTGTTGAGTTTATAATGTTTTAATAATTGTTTTATAATTTATGATATTTTTGAGGAAAATTTAGGGGTTAAATTTAGCTTATGGACTAATTTTTCATGTTTTTTTCAAAAAAAATTAGCGATCAAGTTATTTTACCTTAAAAATTTCCAATTTTTTTATAAAAAACTATATAAAATCCTTAAAAATTTAAATATTTTAATAAAAATATAACCACATTTATAGTTGACATATAAAGGACCAGATTAATGAAAGTTTCTACTTTTCAAAATAAATTTAGATGAATTAATTCTTTAGAAATTTAAGTATTTGGGTTTTGGATTTGTCATCAATAAATAAAATGGGGTTATGGTTATTTCATCCTTATAATAATGTTAGATGAGTTCTCTTTTATTTGTGAACATGCAATTCCTATTTATTTCATAAGTTAGTTTACTTGGCCCCTTTTTATTTCAATTTTATAAACCAATTGTATGGATGCATGAATTTGGCTTATACTATATTTGAAATGAAATATAGGTAAAAATAATTTTTGGGGGAGTCATTAATATTATTATAGTGTGAAATTTAATGTAACTAAATGTTATGTGCTATTTATTTTATAAGTTAGTTTACTTGGCACCTTTTTATTTCAATTTTATAAACCAATTGTATGAATGTATGAATTTGACTTATATTATATTTGAAATGATATTTAGGTAAAAATAATTTTTGGGGGAGTCATTAATATTAATTATAATAAAAGTAAAGGATTATTAATTATAATTAAATTGATAATTTGATTGTCCTAGATGTCAGCTAAACAGTAATTATTTCTTATATAATATTAACTAATTAATTATCATTAATTATTTGTTCATAATTGTCAATGGTTAATTAATTAATTAATCAACTCTTTAATTATGTGAGTAAAGAATTAATAGGGTTAATAATTTAATTTATTAAAACTTACGTATATGAATGGGATAACAAACATTAAATAAAAGGATAAGAAACATTAAATAAATGGGACAAGACATTAAATAAGAGGATAAGGTAATGAATGTACGGATAAGGAATTTAATGAAAGGAAGAGTCGGTGAAAGGGGATATGAGGGGGAGAGCCTTACGGGGGAAGGGATTCATTCTTTTGGGAGGAGGATTTTGGGATTTTTGGAAGCTGGAAGGAAGCATTTTGGAGGGGGACGAGAGCACTGGTTTGACGGTTTGTTTTGTTTTTTTGGTTCTGTGGGAGAGTTTTTCAGACTGTGAGTATCATTGCAGGGGGCACCGGGTTGCTCGGGGTTTTGGGCACGGGGGCCAGGATTCCTTTCGATTTCCTGGAGCTAGGGAGCTGGACAGGCTGCTCCTAGCTGGCTGGGTGGATAGTCGATTTGGGCAGTGTTGGTCAGTTCATCGGGCTAGGCAAGACAGTAGCAAGGCAGTAGGGAAGGGACAGCCATATCAACGGGAATTAGCATAAGAAACAGGTATTTATATGTGATTTGTTGAGTTATTTCCATGCTGTAGATAGATTTTTACTTATGTAGAATATTTATGCTTTTGAAGTGAATGAATAATTTACGCAATGCAATTATATGTTAATTGAGTTAAAATTTTGTATTTGATTAAGCTGGGTATCTACAATTGGTATCAGAGCATTAGTTTGAAATCTGGGCCCGAGGGCCAAAACTCCAAGCCCTAACTCCAGCCACGCTTAACCTGCAAACCAAACACAGAAATTTTAATACAAAATAAAAATAATTTCCGGAATAATTTCAATATTATAACCTTAAACAAGAAAATATGGGATAAGGAATTCCAAGCTATATCTGGAGAACAAAACTAAATCGGGTTATCAAAAATGTTCCTAGTATGCATTACTAGATTACTTGAATTTCCACAAGCAAGGATATAATTCACATAAGAGATTATAGAATGAACAGCCCAAGCAAAAACGGTGAACTTGGTTACCAAAATAAGAAGAATGGCATCAATATATATCATTAGGCTTCAACAAAGCTACCACATGTACAATACAGTAGGTACAGGTGCAGTAGAAATGTGTTTCCGACTGTAGTACACAGAAAAAACAAAAGTCCAGTCCATTTACTCCAGAACTCTGTAATTCAGAGAACATTTGATGCTTTATAATGGAAACTAATAAAMAATGGCARGTATATTTCATAAAGAGAAAAAAAAAAATAGACCTTCGCATGAAGCTAATGAAGAAARTGYTGTAACARAAAAGTAGCCTTTCTTTATGCCCACTAGTAGAGACTGATATGATTACTCTTAGTAGTGCCACCACAGTAGTACAGACACTGAAATGTTTCCCCATTTGAGATTAAGTAGTTTCATTAAACAAGGCCTAATTGAAGATAAGACATTGCAGACGTCCTCAGGGAATTTGATTAACCTGTTGGAAAGGAACACATTGATTCAGAAAGAGTCACATGGAGTGTCATTTCTCAGCATTCAACATAGATAGTCATACAGTGGTAGATAAAATAAGATAATTTTATTGCTGTCCAATGAATGACCACAAAATTAGGTCTATGGGCAACCAAGTACCCAAAAACGACTCATACTTAACATCCTTTCGAAAGTAGATAGAGTGCTCCTCGCTCTTGCAGGTGAGTTTGCTTCCCTTGGCTCCATTCTAGGCGCAAGGAATTAATGGAATAAGGTATGAGGACTCCTCCTTCTATCTACGTATGTGGCTATCCCGATATCGAGTCAACCCCGTTCACTCCGATGACATCCATCTCGGTTTAAGAATTCACCCAATTGGGACATCCATTCAGAACCTGAAACCATTACCAACGAAAAAGAAGGTGTGGGACTGCTGAGTACAATAGTTCCGATACATAGTGAGAGCACGTAAACGGCTCCTAAATAAATCAAGATGCAGAAAATAAAATAAAGCACTACTCTAAACGAAGACCCTAAAGCTGAGCACTATTAGTAGAAAACAGATTTGGGAGAACTGGACCTAGAATTTGGAATACAAATAATGCAAGCATATCAAGATCCGCTAGAACTCACTCCCCTAACCCTAGCAGAACGAAGAGCAGAGGTGCAGTGGAAGGAAGTACTCGTGAGAGATACTTACAAAAGAAAAAGGGAATGGTGCTCATCGTGTAGAAATGCTCCTCAGTTTCGTGGAGGAGGCCGAATGGAAGAAACTCCTGTAGAACGGTGTCTAGAAGATAATCTAGACTTTGCACCTAAGTCACCATGTTTGCTAGATTTCATTGATGAAATTTGAAATTCAGCAAATTAGAAATAACGTGTGTCAAACAGTACCCTCAGATGGTCTTCAAAGAAATAGTGTCAATCTGAACCCGACGCGAATCCAACACGCAACCTTTTGATCTGGGCTTCTGCGCGGTACCATTGCACCGCTAAAATGAAAAACTTAAATTTCTTGTTGATTACCTAGACCTTTATAACAGAAATATCAGAATATCTAAAACCCACATTGTGTGAATGAAAGAATGGGCGAATGAATAAAATAATATTCGTCTAGTTTTTACTGAATGAAGATTGCGATGTCATTGACATTGCAATGGCAACAACTGTTCCAGCCCAACATCACAAACCCACTGGATTGAGAAAGGTCATGCGAGAGAGTAGATTTTAAAGCCCAGGAACAATTCCAGAACTCCATACCCTTAGTGTGTTGTTAATGAGAAGGGCCACGGCTGAATGGCCTTCCGTAGCCATGGGATTAAAATGAAATAAAATATATAAAAAAAATCTGTATGCAGTCATAGCAAGAAGACTAACGCCCAAACGCCAAGCCCATGAGGAGGGTAGTATGTACACACACATCGCTCACTAGCCAAGGAGGAGCCCACGAGGGTATCACAACCGCACACACAGCCGGTAAAATAATAATAATAATAATACCAGGCGCACCATTATACCAGCATAATGCGCACCATTACACCAAAAAATAGCGCAGGCCATTGCTGGAATCCTCTGCAAAAAAAAAAAATATAAATATATCAAAACAGTGGGCCAGAAACCACTGAAGAGAACAATAGAGCCACTCATCCTCCAACCAGACTTCAAGGGAATGATGCGGATTGTAGGCGCGATTCCAACTCCCTTACGCGCAGACCAAACACCAGTGCTCAGAGCCGAGCAACGAGCCTGCCTAGAGGGAAAGAACATAGTGGAGAGGCGGCAGTAAGGGAGCGTTAGGGTTGAGATAATGCATTTAGGGTTTGTTAGAGAGTATGTGTAGGGTTTTAGGGATGAGAGCCCAGGGGGAGAGGCACGTGGGCTTCATGCATGCCCACCCTTGGTTATTATTGTTTGCTTTTAATTAATTTATTTAAATTTATATATATTTTTATTTTAGTTTTATTTTATTTTTTTTTAATTATGGATTATCGTAAGTTATTTATATATACTATTTGTTTATTCTTAAATAATTAAAGTGATTGATTGTGTATTTTCTTTTATTATTAAATTTTTTTTTTTTATCAATAATAATAATAATAATAATAATATATATTAATAAATAAAGTTAAAAATATA
>JASDQU010190643.1:0-20176 GCA_032191745.1 Picea mariana
CATTTTCTCTTGTTGAGTTACATTGACATTAGCATTACTTGAAGAGCTAGTACTTGCAACAGAACCATTACCTTGGTAACCCATGGTTGTGATTTTCGTCTCATCACCCGAATCCGAACCTAAGTCTTGTTGAACAGTCGCAACAGTCTTTGACTTCCCTTTGTTGTTGTTTCCAAACTTTTTGGGTCTTCTTTCAGGATGAAGCTTCCAACAATGGTCTTCATCATGGCCTTCTTTTGAACAATGTTTACATGTGAACTTTTCTCCCTCTTTCTTTACAGCAGCATTCTTCCTGCCATTGCCTTTGAATTTCTTCTTTCCCTTGTCTCCATGGTTGAATGTCTTATTGAAACCCTCATGAGTATCATTCCTTCCCCTTGCTTCCAAATGAGTAGCCTGTACACAAACTTCATCTATATTCGAAGGATTAAACATGAGTATAGTATGTCTTAAATAACTATGTAAAGCCCCAATATATTTGAGCAAAGTTTCCTGTGAAGACAAATCAACTCCCAAAACCAAATCTCTTCTCCTAAATTCTTGAGTAAAACTTTGTACATTATGTCCTTTAGCTTGTCTAAAATTCTGCCATTCCATAGTTGCCTTTTGTTTATATGCCAATGGATAATATTGTTTTTTAATTGCTATAATGAAATCATTCCAAGAAAGCAAAATTTTTCCATGCTTTTTCATTTCCTCCTGTGTCTTAGATTCCCACCAAATAAGAGATGAACCATCTAATCTTAATGAAGCAAGCTGAATTTTGGTTTCATCATCTTGAATCTTTTGTATTCTACAATATACTTCAATTTGACGTATCCAATTATCTAACTTTTCAGCATTAACTTCTCCATTTTATATTGGCCATTCAAATTTTATATCAAGCTTTAATGAAGGAATTTGCAAAGGAGTTTTACCATGCCCCTTTGGAGAATTCGGAAGATGTTTAGAACTGGTAGAAGAAGAAGAAGAAGAAGAAGATGGAGGAGAGGGTGGTGGAGAATCACCATTCCCTCCATTTCCGCCTGGAGTTTTGTCACCACCGCCTCCCTTATGCATTGAAGGGTTGGAGCCTTCACCCTGTGAAAATATGTTCCTTTCCATCAATATCTTCATCATCTCTCTCAGCTCCATGACAGCCTCTCTGAGATCTTCATTTTCGGCAGGAACACGTTCATGACTTTCTGCATGAGCCATGCTTGGTGAATGTCTCTCTGAAACTTGTGGTGAATGAATATGCTTCCTCCTTGTCGGATGAGAACTTGGCTCCACAAGTTGACCTTCTCCTCTTGTGATTTTCAACCTTCTGAGCATCAGAAAAAAAACTTGCAAACAATCAAGTCTTCAAAAACTAGTGCTCTGATACCAACTTGATCTAAAAATGAAGAAGACTTGAAATACTTGAATTTATTTGCAATGTAAATGTTATGTGTTTAAAGCAAAAGGATCAGTTTGCAACACATAGATTAAATGATTACTTATGAAAATTATACATAGACAGCAGCATAATCAATGAACATAAGCACACAAACACAGCAATTGATAAAGGAGTTCACCCCTCTTATGGGCTACATCTCCTGGTCCAGCTTCCAATGGATCATTTATTAATTGCTCAAAAGTGCTCAAAACAACATGTATTACAATGCTCAAACTAACAAACCGACTACTCCAATGGCTTCAGAGCGTCCCAAAACCCCTGTCTGGGCTCTTTTGGCACCTCAATCGGTCGAAAAATGAAGAAGTTAGGCCTCCTGGAAGTCTCCCTCTTCAAGCTTGTTGTCTCTGCATCTACAAATTGCACCCCCCTTGTTTGAACCTGTCTCACACGCAAATTTAAGCGTGAAAACCCAGCACCGGGTGCAACCATGCCAACGGTGCAAACCATAGGATGGTTAAGGGCATGCCAGCCCCTAACCGCCTAGGCACTGGGCATATGGCAAGTCATGTGACCGCGCGAATGGAAAAAATAGTTAATTCGTTACAACGGGTATAACTTCCCCGCGCTCCGGTCATATGGGAAACCATGGGCTATATAAAATAACCCCCTGTGATTTATACACAATGGTATAGTTTAAAACATGGATTATATGGTATGTAATACAATTGCGCACGGGTAATATTACAATGGTCATATGTTGTGTAATAAAACCACGGGTCGGGGCTAAGCCCCGGCCCGACCCCCCGTCGAATATTACATAAGTTTGAATTCAAATATAATAAAACATATATATAACAAGAACCAACTCATGGTCCAATGGTCGGGCGGTCGTGCGAAGGCGCTATGTGGTGGGGGAGGTCCGGGGGTTGAACCCCGCGGACTCCCATAATTTTACATACAACCATAAACCAATCAATGAGTGACACGTGGCGCCCATGGATTGGGCCATGTGTCCTCATACCATTTGCCACCAAAGGACACGTGTCACTTCCCGATTCAACAACTATCAACCAACTAGATGTTGCCACGTCATCCGTACAGTTTGTACGGTCCTGCCACGTCAAATTGTACGGACTATACAGACTGTACAGTCAGCACCAAAATTTTTCCTGTTTGACTTGACGATTAGAACGCGATATCTTCTCCATACGGAGCCCGTTTGACAAAGTAAATATATCGCCGAAATCAGGAAGACGAGACGGACGCAATGAAATTGTTTTCATCACATTCCAATCACTTTGAAATTTTGATCAAAATTTGATCCCCTGATCAGCTTTATATAAAATTTCATGTTTATAAGAGCCAGTCATAACGCACCTCAATACTGCAGGTTTTATGAACAGAGGACTCCAAGTTGAACGCACTTCAATACTCCACACTCTTAGTCGTTGGAAGTCGTCGATTTCATACAAATTTTGGACGTTCCTCTTCTATCTTTGCACACATCAAAGTTGCTTCAGAATACAAACATTGACATAGCTATTTACTATCTCCAAGAATGTGGCCGACAATTCAACAAGACGCATGTTGATGGAAATTTCTGGTAGAACTGAGCGGATTTTTTTAAAATAGACTCTCCAATATTATAGTGACTCCTTCTGCTGAAGTTGGTAGTGGTCGATCCAATTTTATTGTAAATAGACTGTAGAATGAAATATTGTTGATAATTTACATGAGTAGACAACGATTGATGTAAATGGATCCTTTGACATCGGTTTGAATCCTCCTATCGCCAATCTTTGGCCAAGCTATAAACTACATAAAATCCTCTTCTTCTGAATCACGCAAGTTATTTCATTAATATAAGAGTGGATTGGATCCGAGGCCATGAGCGTTTAGCACAGGAATTAATTTGCCAGAAACTTATTCGTTAGGAATTAATTTGTCAATTTACAAGCTTTGTATTAAAGTTTATTAATTTTTCCTAGAATTACAAATGCCCGCTACATACTAACATATTCAAAAAACAATTATGTTGAGGTAACATTGAAATACATTGACTATCATATGGGAGCGGATTCGGAATTCTGTTTTGAGCAGCCTAAAATGGCTTAGAAAGCATGGATTTGACAATCAAAATTTGCAAACAAAAATTTATTTTCTCTTTAAAAAAAAATAAACTGGCCAATTTACTGACGAGATGCGCCCACGTTTTTCCTTTTCCTATAGTGTTGGGATCTCTTCCTCTGATCAACTAATCTCCTCTTTTGTTCAGCTACATTACTGGAGCTATGATACCACAATAATGGCATAAATGTCCTTAGACACACACTTTTATTAAATAGGAAAAGAAATTACATAAGAGAATTTGCAAGAGTTTACACCCGAACTATTCAACACTCTTGCAATGAGATATCTATAAGCTAAATGTCCTAACAAACTCTAGTTATGGATCACTTATTAAATAAACATGTGTCCATTTACAATAAATGCTATCTTAACAATCTTCTAACTATACTCCTAATTTAGAACCTAAGATACGACACCTTTCTAGAGTCATATATTTTACAATGATACTCTATTTCTAAATGTCTCCATTTATTAATCAAATGTTCTAGATTATTAATTTAATATCCTAAATTAATAATCATTTTATTATAACTTATTAAACTATGATATTTGTATTTTGGATTATCTAACATCTATCGGGACATGGTGGTAGCCAGAATTTAGATCAATATTACTGAATTATTTGGCTCCCGTGAGTTGATCAAGGAGGTATTCGATTATGGGAATCAGGTGTCCATTTATGACTATGATTTTATTCAAGGCCCAGTAATCAGTGCAAAGTCACTAGGTTCCATCTTTCTTCTGTACCAACATGATTGGGCTCCCTTAAGGTGATGAGATGGGACGAATGTTCCCCTTGTGGAGCAGCTCTTGGATCTACTGGTTGATATCCTCGTTCTCTAACAGAGAGCGGTGTTAGACTGGACCATTGGGAAATGGTGCACTACGGGTTAGATCAATGGGGTGCTTGACCTCATAGTGCAGAGGTACCCCAATAGGTGAGGATAAGATATCTAATTATTCTTCCATCACCTTATCCACTTGCTTCTACTGTGTGGAGAGGTCGACCGTAGAGACCCTAGATGTGGCTGCGATATTTCGCTCATTCTGAGAGATAATCACGAAGAATAAAGACGTCCCTATCTAAGAGATGACCTTTCTTCATTGCTTTGCAGAGATCAAAGAAATAACACTGGGTGGGACTACCTCGGGTATCCTGTACAATTTCTTGTTCAAAGTAATAATAACACTGTGAGACCTAGAATCATATAAAACATGAAGTTTCCATAAATATGGTTGGCTGAAAATAACATTACAAAATTCGAGAGGGGAAACATCACAAAATACCTCATCTTTGAAGGGCTTGATATCGTATGATAGGCGACATTTTTGCCCGACACAGATTTTGCTTCCTTGGTGAATGCATTCGATGGTGTAGGGATGCGGGTGAAGCGTTGTCGATAGGGAAAGTCGCTTGAAAAATTCTATTGATATGAGGTTCTTTTGGCTACCTCTATCAATGATTAAGTGAAATAGGGTACCCTTCACCCACATATGTGAATGAAAAAGGTGCTCGCCTTCCTTTGGCTCATCTAGTTCACTGAGTTGGAGCTTGGCGGTAGCAACAATAGAACTGGGTTCTGTGTATATGATATGTCTCCTTCGTTCTAGTTCTTACTCAAAGTCGGAACCTGCATTTGATTCAGAGGATTTAACATTGGCCACCAATGACTGCTTCGAGCGGAAATCAACAGTGTTATTCCAGGGGATTTTATGGAAGTCACACCACTTCTCGGTATATTTATTTGTCTTTCCAGTTTCCTTCTTTGATTGCGGCTTGGACTGGTTGTCCTAAGACTGTCTGTATTTTCTCTATCCTTTTTTCTACAGGTTGGGGCCGCCCTTTCCTAGATTTTGTTGTGAGATATTTCCAGGCCCAAATTGCTGCGTCTTTTTTTTGAGCTTTTGCTCGATTTTGATGGCATATTTGTAGGTCGCACCCAAGGATGAGATGTCCAGAAAATCCATTTCAGCCTGAATGTATCTATGCAGACCACCGTGATACTTGAGCACCAGATGTCGCTAATAATATTTGATACCTAGCTTGGTGTGCAAGGTATGGAAGATATTTGTGAACTCAGGCACTGCTTGATCTCTTTCTTGCTGCAACATGGTCCATTTTGTGTACATGTCTTCATAACTTCCAACAGGGTTGTATTGTTCCTTAATAGCATCCCTAAAGGAGTCCCAGTTTACTGCGACTGAAAATAATGAGGGTTCCTCAATTTCTTTTTTCTCACAAAAATTTTCCCACCAATGTTTGACATGGGGGACGACTTTGAGGAGCGCAAAAGTAATATTTTCTCTATTCAAGAAGTTATGGACAGAGAAATACCCTTATAGTAGATTCAACCATTTTTCTACCACATTAGCATCTATATGACATTCAAATATAGGAATATCGAAGTTGATTTGTACCTTGAAGGGGGCGAGGCCTCTGTTCGAGGAAGATGCATCGCCTGTTGGAAGCCACCGAAGGATTTGTGCAAAACTATCCATCATCGTGTTCCTCTGTTGTGTGAGGGATTCCTCGAGAAACATTTTGAAGGGATCTCATGTCCCTTCATATTTATTTTCTTCTTCCATGAGAGGGATTTTGGGCGTGTGATAGATTTTTTCCTCAAGAGAAACAAGCTCGAGACCCAATTCTTTGTACCCTGACCTCGTTTGGGACATGCATTAAGAACGACAAGGAGTAGATCACTCTAATAACAATGATCCAAAATATATTTGCAGAATGAAATGAATACAGATTATTATTAAAAGATTCTTAACACAGACTAACATATATACAATAAAATTGGTTTCTATTCAATAAGGAAATAAGATGAAACTATAAATGCAGTGGAAACAAGCTTGCTAGAATGGTGGCAGCTTATCTCTGAGAAGAGATGTGACGATTATGCTCATTCAAAAGAAGATTATTAAAATGAGGCTCTGAAGGAATTTTTACAATAAACAGGAATGTCAAAAAACCTAGACATCCAAAAAACCTAACCCTAGGAGATGAAGAGCCAAAAGTCATGTGGGCCCTGTTTGGGTAAGTTAGTACATCAACTTCCTGAGGTTGTAACTTTTGCATACAATCTTCGTTTTAGGAGCACGATAGCCCATTGGAAAGGTCTATACGAGGAATACACATTTTTCTCCTATCCAACAAAGGTCATTTTGACTATAGATATCCCTAAAGAAATGTTGTTTAGGGCCTTAAAATGACCCCGCAAGTCAGGGACCCGAAAACTAGGGAAAAAAATGCCAAACTGGAAAACTACCAAAATGAGCCACTTGGAATAGGTGGGAGGCCATATAAATCCATCTATATCCTAGAGTGAGGATTGATTGAATATTGACTAGAGGTCAACTATTTCATGGCCGACTGGATTCTGACTGAAGTTGACTATAACATAATTCCAATATTTGTGGGATTGTAACCAATAATATGCATGGATATGTAACTTTTTTGGGTGCCATAATTTCGGGTTTTTCCTGTTGTAAGGCCTATAAATAAGACACCATGTAATACGGTAAAGGTTGCTAAAAATAACTGAAAATAGGGTTTTGATGTCATCTATCGGTTTAAGATAGGTGTGTAATGGTCATGTAGATGTAAGATGAATTGGATGTAGGGTTGTTTTTGCGTAAAGAAAGAGATTATGATGATGATTGTGTCTTACGTGTAGACCAAATTTAGTCACATAACTCTTTATTTAGAGAATGAATAATATAAAAAGGAGAAAGAATCACTCAAGGAATGTTGGTTTTCCCGGTTAAGGGTTTCCTAGATAAAATCTTTGTGTACTATGTGTAATTGTCATTGTTTTCTTTTTTTTAATTCTATCTTCACTTTCCTTGTTGGTTTAATGTGAGTGTAATTATCTACAATTGGTATCAGAAATTGATATTAAATCTTTCTTCAATAGAACTGGTATAAGAGATTTAATTCCTCATTATGTACAATTGTATCAGAACTCGTCTTGTTTCTTTGTGCAAGAAGTTGTTTCAAAAAAAGGTTAAGCATATCTTGGATCTGAGCATATTTGAAGAAGACTAGATTGAATCATTCTTGAATCTGTACTAAACCTAGATCTATTGGGAATTGTAATACATTTATCTTTAATTTGTGCTTGAAAGAATGGCAAGCAGTTCAAGGATAGAGATCAAAAACATCAATGTCCATAATTTTGAGCTTTGGAAGCTTAAAATAGAAGATCTCCTTGTAGATTGGTTCACTATGAGTCATGGAACAATTCCGATGGGTATGTCAAAGGAACAATGGGATAGAATCGATACAAAGATGAGGAGTATGATCTGACTATGCCAAGAATATTTTATACAGTTGAATGTATTAGGTGAAGACATAACAAAGAAACTATGGGATATGTTGGGGAATTTGTACCGGTCGAAATCCATGATAAACAAGTTGTTTCTTTGGAAGAATTTGTATCTTCTGAGGGTGAGTGATGGAATCTCAGTAACAGAGAACCTAAATTCATTCAATATTGTAAAAATTTATTTATTTTCTATGGACATTAAAATAATCAAGGAGGATAAATGTATAAGTCTATTGTGTTATTTGAAAGATTCATGGGATAATATAGTCATGGTTATTGGGAGTAATTCAATCACATTAATGATTTAAGATGTGGCTTTATCTCTGCTATCAAAGGAAATGAGGTAGAAGAACATGGAAGGATCGACCAAGGATGCCTTTATAGGGAGAGGTCAACCGATTGACAAAGGTAAAATCAAGTTCTTTGGTCGACGGTCTAATTCAAAGGGTAAATTTAAATCTCTGATTCATTTGACAAGAAGATGTTGGAAATGTGGTAAAGTTGGGCATTACAAAAGGGATTGTATGTCAAAATTGACTAAAAATAGTCCAGGATTTGATGAGAAGAAGTATATTGAAGGAAATAATCCCTTCGACAAAGGAGGAGATGTGTATCTGACATTTACCAGTACACAATCGAAACATGATTCTTGGTTGATCGACTCAGGGGTATCTTTACATATGAATCCTCATAGAGAATGGTTCTGTGAGTATGATAGATATGATGGAGGAGAGGTACTCTTGGGGGAAGACTCATCAACCAAAATTTTTGGACGAGGAAAGGTTCAATTGCTGCTACAAGATGGGATGGGTATAAATATCCCAAGTGTGCTACATATTCCATCTTTGGAAAGAAATATGATATATGTCAGTAACATGAGTGATGTCAGAGTGCATATTCTTTCATAAGGACTTGTGCAAGATGGCTAGGGGTGTGATGGTATTGTTGAAATGAGTTTAGATTGGAACCCTATACATGTTGTCAAGAAATGTCGACTCGAATGGATGCAACAACATTGTTGTTCCTAAGGTCGACTAAACTACGACTTGACTTGAATCGATTTAACTTGACACTTGATGAAATTGAAACTAACTCAACTATGAATGACTTGAATGTTTCTTTTTGGGTCGACCCAACCATGTTGTGGCACCATATGATGGAACATATAGGGAAAAAAATACTTCGAGCTATGCACAACAAAGGTATGGTCAACGAGTTTCCCGATTGTAAATTAGAAGTCATTTTTTGTAAAAATTGCACATATGGAAAACAAAATCAAGTGAGATTTCCATCTAGAGCTACAAGGGAACATAGATTCTGGAATTAATACATAGTGATGTGTTTGGGCCTACACCAGTCCCTTCACTAGGTGGATCTTTGTATTATGTCTCCTTCATAGATGATTTCTCTAGGAAGACATGACTATATTTCCTAAGGAAGAAATATGAGTTTTTTGAAAGGGAAAAGATTTTAAATCTCTTGTGGAAAACCAAACAGATAAAAGGATCAAGGTGTTGAGAACTATTAATGGAGGTGAATTATGTGGTATGGATTTTGAGCAGTTTTGCAAGAAATGCGGTATAGCATGCCAAAATACCACACCATATACCACAAAAAAAAATGGAGTTGCTGAAAGAATGAACAAGACATTGATGGAAAAAGCAAGGAGCATTCTCAATGGTGTCGATCTCACAAAAGAATTATGGGAAGAGGTAGCAAAAAATGTAAGGTGCTTAGTAAATAGGTATCCTTCATCCATGCTAGTCGACTCAACTCCACATGGTTTGGTAAGATGCCTTTTCTTTCACATATTAGATTCTTTGGATGTGATGCATTTGTGCATTTTACCAAGGAAAAGAGGAACACATTGGAGAGTAAAGCATTCAAGTGTATTTTCATCTAATACAAGGATGGAATGAAAGAATATAAGATATGGGATATGGTATTGAGGAAAATTGTTTATACTCAAGATGTGGTTTGCAGGGAAGTCAGAGGAACTTCCGAGTCTAAAGGGGTTTGAATGAAAAAGGAACCAGAGAAGTTGGTTTTTGAAGTGAGGAAAGAAGAATATGATTCATGGAAGTCGAATGAATTAGATGAAGAGGTGGAAAAGTTGAATCCAGATGTGAGGAGGTTTGAACGAGTAAGGAAACTTGTTGAAAGGTATAGTCCACTTGATTTTGATTTTCACTATGCATTTGTATTATCTACCACCAATGATGAGCCCAAGTTAGTCAAGGTGGAAATCAACTTGAAAGAGGGTAAACTATGGAAGGACGACATGGTCAAAGAAATGGAATCATTATAGAATAACGAGACATGGGACTTAGTTGAATTGCATATTGTAAGAAAACCTATCAGTATCAAGTCGTTGTTCAACAAAAAGTTGGATGCAGTAGGTCAAGTTGAGAAGTTCAAAGCTAGACTGGTAGTGAAAGGGCATTCCCAAGTCAAGGGAGTCAAATTTGGTGATATTTTATCTCCTGTTGCAATATTAAATTCCATTAGATTACTAATGTATTTGGCTACAACATTTGATTTTGAATAGAGAAAATGGATGTGAAGACAATGTTCCTACTTGTAGCATCCCCAACATCCAACTGGGCTATGCCACGTAAAAAAATTCTAACTGTATAAAAATTAAAATATATACACACAGAAAATCTTGCAAAACTTTATATATATAACTTAAAACAGACAAGTACATTTTGCAAATGCATAGATTCATACAGAACAATGATAAAAATACACAGGAAAAACCCATACAAATAAATGCATAAATAATAATGCAACATGTAATTTAACACACAATTGACACTTATCTTGGTAAGAATATCACCAACTGGATTCAGAACTTCCATGAACTTCCCAACCTTATACCACACTACTCGTCACTCTCAACAGTGGGTCATGCCCGAGCTGAGACTAAACTCTGCCCTGGTAAAGGGATTCCCAACCAGGATAATGTATCTCAAAGAACAAGAAAGAATCTGTCACAGGTACCAACTCAAACTAACAACCTATATTCCCTCATTCCCCACATTCATGTCCCACCTGAGGAAGTGTGCCCCTTCTCTACTCAAAAGTCCTTCGAATACCCCACTTCCTTTCCGAACATCGGCAACAAGCCAAACAAGAAGTCTGAGAGCCCTATAGCTGCAGTTTGTCACCTTCGGGAAATCAATTCCCAAAAATTCTCTCACCTAGAGATAATTGCTCACGGGCCTGACAACCCACCTCTTCGCTATCCCATGGGCTTGAAAACCCGCTTCTTTAATCTAGCTCCCAAGCTAACCAGGTACAGATATAGGTATAGGTATGGATACAAGTATAGGTACAGATACATGTACAATGATAGGAAGGTATGAAGGACAACTGAATGAGTGAGTGAATGATGATGGAATGAATGAATGAGAAATGAAATAAGTCCAAACTATATGTATGCATGTTCCTAACTTGACACTTGCCATGTTGAGAGATACTTTGGTCCACTTGTCCCCATCCTTAGAACTTAGGATAAAATAATTATCCATGCTTTATACTTTAATAAATATTAATATAATATTCCTATTTGGATTAAGCTCCCTAGCTTAGTCCTTTTCCTTGAATTTTAGCCCCTTTTCCCTAACTAGTGGAGTTTAGTCCCACATACTCTTTTATCATGGTTGGTATACATGCAACAATGTATTATATTAATGATAAGACATATACAAAAATAGGCTTACTGGCCTTTAGCATCTATGCTCTCTGTTGACGTGCAAAAATGACCGCTCATCAACTGGAAGAGTGAATCCAGTCCAGGGTTGTCTAATTAACCCAAGTCGTTTGAATTGACTCACTCAGATGGGTTTAATGGATTCATTGGCCAATCTAAAGTCCTAAAAGAGACAAATAAATAAATAAAAGAAACTAAATAACTCACTAGTTACTAATCACTGTTATATATATGTACACATAAATATACAACTTATTTTAAATAATGTTTACACACAGAACTGTTCATCTAATTTATATGCATTTTATACAATTCATGAGTTTTAATATAAACTCACTAAAATCAATGTAAGAATGGCTCTTTTGATTAAAGTAGATAAAGAAAGCAAAATGAACTATTTATTTTTGGTTTGTTTTTATCTCTATTGCATCTGTAAAATCAAAATCAAGCTACTATTGAAACAGAATATGTAAACAGTGAAAATCAAACCATATATAAGAGTTTCTATATTAAACAACAAATAAAAGGAACAGACTAACCTATTTATCACTTGAAGAGTATGCATCTGACGTTTGTATGATCATGAATCATCCATTCAGTCTATCCCGAGATAAATCTGCGATGTACTTTCACACTATTTGGAATAAATGCCAGACAGTTTGTTGACTGTTGTATTTAAATTATAAAATGATAGGATGCAAAATAATAACTGTGATAAATGAGACTGCAAGTAATTACACATAAAATAAATCTAATAGTAACGACCCACTTTTAATCACTCAATGAGATTAAGATAAGCCTTATCATCCGAATTGAATGATCATTCACTATTTTCATATATCTGAAGCATAAAATTGTGAACTGTATAAAAGAGATTATCTTAACAAAATAATAATCTGTGAAGATGAAAGCTATCAACAGTCATCAAATTATCAAGATAAACAAATTATGGACAACAACAATTTTTACAAGTAGCTAAAGCAGAAATGTAAACATATATTATGTCCAAATTCGAGTATAAGTTGTCCACAACTAGCCCCAGGCCAAGATGTCCTGGTTACAAAAAATAATGGGTTTTTAAAGCCTTCAGAAAGGTAACTGTTTCCTTTTCTGAGATCAGATATTGATTACAAAAATAAAAGGGGGATATAACCACCCAGATCATACTAAATCCTTTAAAGCTCAAAAAAGTTCATTTCTGTTTGTACAAAAATGCATCATAGATATGGCTAGCAAGTCTCAAAGATGCTTCAGATCAATTGGTAACCATGAAMTCYTGAATATCCTGAAAAGAAAAGGAAAAATAGAGAKATTTAGACACATATTTAACCATTAATTTGCAAATTTYRAATTAACATAACTGGCTACARAATMTGTTGATTCTGTAGCTAGTTATTTTAGTAAATGAAATCCAATTTATTGAATGAATAAAACAATCTAATTTAGTTAGTAAATAACCCTATTTTAAGATAAAAGGAATCATACCTCTAACTGTAAATCAAATCGTATCGGATGATCTTAGAATTTACTATTGTTGTTGCAGCCTCAACGTTTTTAAACGTTACATTTCCTGTAGTCTTCATATGTTTCCCTTTTCTTTGAATGATAGACTCAAGCCTATGGTTTTCATCTATTAAGGCACCAATTTGATCAGTGAGAGCTTTAATCTATGACTGCAGGATAGGTATATCATTGTAGTATCTATCAATCCATGATAGGCAAACTTCACACTTCGATTGTGCGACGGTCCCTTAGGAATAATCACAATTGTGAACCGAGGTATATTCGACATGGACTATAGATTTATTACCCAATTTAATACCAGGAAACTCTTCATTATGTTTCAATTAGGGAGGTAGATTGTCCACAAAGTTGTAAGGCCGATCGAGGTGTGGTTCGAATGAAAGAGGGTCTTCTTCGGTGAGAAACCTATCAATTTCAGAGTACAAACTCTCATGGATCTCGATCATCTTGATCGAGCTCGCATGAGGGTTCGAATTATTCCTGAGCCTCCTTGAAATTAACCTTCTGGATCTCTTATTTTTGAAACTCAAATCAACATCATCTTTAAACATCTTGCCTGTAGGTTTGTTTGAAAATTTAACAAAGTTGTTAGGCCGTGTAACTTGCTCATGGGATTGCTCAATAACCTTTGGATCGAGTAAGGGTTTGTTGTAGGGGTCCGAGACAAAGCCCTGGGTAGGTGAGAGGGGCGTTATAGGGTAGATTAAGGTTTTTTTAATCACAGACTTGTCGATCTCTTCAACATTGGGGTTAGAGAAACTATTTCTGATTAAAAACGAATCCCAATTATTGTTCTGCAACTCTAATTGATGTGCAAGTAAAAATTTTATTAAGCCATGATGGAAGAGGCTTGAATCTAATCGTTTCTTTATATACCTTTTGGCCATTTTTTAAAGGCTCCTCAACAAATAATAAGGCATGTTTAAAGGAAACCCCATAAAAATCATGAGCAGACGCAGATGATAAAGAAATGCAAGAACAAAACGTCCTTCACAGGTGACAAATTGTTTCAACACAGCAAGTAGATCATGCCATCGATCTTTCAGTAAGGAGATGGGCATACCTTTGTCACATCCTTTTATCTTCTAAGATGTAAAAAGAATACTCCAAGGAACCTCTTCTACTTTTGCATGTTTGAACCACCTTTGACCGCTCGTAGGGAGTCCTGTAGCTTGGCTCAAGAAATCCTCTGTAACCTCGAGTTGAACATCACCCACCTTAGCTCTACACCCATCGAAGGAGAGAGCAAATTCCTGAGTAGTTTGTAGATTGAAACCCTGTAATTTTCAAAGGAAAATGAGCCAACCATTACTCTCAAGATCCTCTCTGGCATCGTCATATAAGAGAAAAATTTGAGTGCCATTAGGTTCGACTCTAACAACAGGAGCCATATTGAATCAACGGGCAATCAATCAAACACAGGGTGTAGGGAGGGTTTGTGAGAACAAACCAGAGCCATACCCCGAGCCCAAGAAACACCAACAGTCTATAGCATTTGTGGAGAAAATACATAATGAAAAGACAGGCATTTGTTTGAAATGAGTGTGAGGGGTGTTGCAGAGCCCAAGACCAAGTTTTGAAATGATGATCTGATTGTAATTGTATTGCCACCTCTCATAAAGTACAACCACGACTAGAGCATTAAAATGATAATAAGTTCGCAACATAGTGGACTCGATCATAAGGTTTGGTAGAGTGAAACTTGTAAATCAAAGCCTAGTAATGAGAAAACAAATGACCAAAAATCACACAAAGAACCATATCAATGCTCAAATCAAAAAAATCTTTTGTTAATATAACTTACAATCCCCAATCATGTTTGGTATTCAAGGAATCGAAACAAAGAGAATAGTCTTCATAGCAAGGAACAAGGCTTCATTAATAAACTGTAGAGACATTTTTCCTTTCGTAAATTTTTTGAATAGAATGGTAACACGGTCGTAGCTTTTGATGCTTTCAGTCATGACAAAGCATGAAAAAACAATAGGGAAAAGCGACAACTTACAATTTTCATGGCGAAAAATGCTTATGAAGGAAAGAAAAATGTATGACCCTGGTTAGGCAGCTACATAGATCATTTAATCGATATAAAAATTAAAAAATATTTTGGGCTGCCAACAATGGCAGCATGTTGGGAGAAGCAATTATCTCTGTAATACGAATGAGTTCAAGTTAGAGAAATCTAAAAGATTTCAAATCAAAGAACAACTGAAAGGTTGTTTGATCATATTTAATAATCATGATGCAGTCCAGTTTCAAATATATTTCATTTAAAAAGAACGAAATGCGGTGACAAACTTCAAAAAAGAAAGCCACGATGTTTAAGTTAATGTCTCCAATACCCCATTGACGGGGCTACTGCTGCTAGCAGGCGTTCATAGCCTCGACAGGGATGTCAATTAACCCACTCGGATGTATGTATCCTTTCCAAGAAATTTCAAATCAAAACGAAAGATGCTTATGGCCAAAAACAAGATTCATACCTGAGAATTTTCTTTTACCTGACATTGCTTCGTTACTAGCAGGCTTGTTCAATACCCTGGTGAAGTTGTCTTGGCGCATGCATGCATTTACCCACTGCCAGCAAACCTATTTAGTGTCCTAGTAGGTTTACAAACACTTCCCACAGCTCTCTGAGAAATTATTCACATTTTGATATAGTTTTAAAGATATTCAACGGATCAGGGTGACGCTGAAAATTCCAGTTTTTTAACACAACTTAATATTTCACAGGCCTTTAAATTTTTCTTGCTAACCTTCATCAAGATCTGAAAAATAGTTCATTAATAAAAATAATTTTCGAGGACAGGGAGACATCGTTGAGTTGCTTTGTTAAAAAGTAGGGACAGTGTGAAGAGTTTTTTAAAGATAATCGTGAATACTTTCAAGTGCAAATTGAAACCAAGAAATCGACTTTCAAACAAAAAATCATATTTAAGTAGCCTACAATTTTAGAGAAAGACAACAATTGATGCTCTGACAGCCTTTGACAGTTGTTTCGAGATGAAGTATTATGTTCTCTTTTTCTGAGCTAGACTGTAATACAAGCATGTTTGACTCAAAAGGGCCAATAAAAGAAAATGAAAATAAAAACAAACCAGCAAAGAGAAATGGAAAGTGAAGAAATCAAAAAAGAAAAATATGTACAAAAGGTGTATCGGAGAGGTGTCAGGTAAAATACCTTTTGAGAACTTGGCCATTCACCGAGAAGGTGTCTGGTTGTCCCTCTAAATTCTATAGACTGAAAGAACTAGGATCTAGTTTTTCAACAATTAAGAATGGTCCCAACCACAGGTTTTGGAACTTAGTATGTTCTCCTTTCCCCTCATGAGGTTTGTCCCACTTAAGGACAAGATCACCTACCTCAAAATTCTTGTCTAAGGTAGAATTGGAATCGAACCAGCTTTTGACAATAAGTTGATGTTGATCCAATTTTTGTTTTCTTGAGCCCTTACTTCCTCTAACTTCAGCAAAGCATTAATCCGACTTTTTAAATGAGGATAGTCTTCTTCTTGAACCTTCTGTGATAACTGTAGAGATGGAAGAACATGCGGTGGAAGAATTGCTTCCCTACCGTAAACGAGAAAAAAGGGGGAATTACCAACAACAATTTTTGGTGTTACCCTATCAGCCCAGATTGCATTAAATAGTGCATTATTCCAGTTTTTGTGATTTTCGGAGACCGTTCTCTTGATGATCTTGAGAAGGTTTTTATTGGTTGATTCCGCCAAACCGTTGCCTTGGGTGTAATAGCTAGCAGAATACTTTAATTTTATTCCTTTTTTTAGAGCAAGGTCACTCATTTTGAGAGACAAAAAATAGGAAGCATTATCGAACACTAGGCATTCATGAATACCGAAACGAGTGATTATGTTCGAATTCAGGAATGATATTACCTAGCTGGTGTTTACCACTTTTAATGGTGCGGCCTCAGACCATCTGGTGAAATAGTTTGTCGTTGTTATGATGTATTTATGTTGTTGCAAGGAGGTGGGGTTAATTGGGCCTATAATGTCAAGGCCCCATTGCTAAAAAGGGAATCTACTGAGACAGGTTCCAGCGGGAATGTTGACTTCTGTACTCGTCCAAAAGCCTTTTAACAGATTACACACTTGCGGCATAATGCATGGGCATATTTGAAAAGAGTAGGCCAATAATATCTTGCCCTTAACATTTTGTGGGCAGTGGTGTCTCCACCAAAATGCCCACCAGCTTCTCCTACATGTAATTCCAATAAGACTTTATCTGCTTCATCTTTTTCTAGGCAATGCATAAGTATTCCATCGAAATTTTGGCGAAACAATACGCCATTCACTAACTGAAAAGAAGAAGATTTTAATCTCAACGCTCTCCTCTTTTTTTGGATCAAGGTGACGGGGAGTTGATCCGTGAGTTAGATAAAATTTGATGTCATCATACCAAGGACTAGTAGGATTTTGTACACAGCAGATTTGATTTTGATTATGCTAATCTTGAATTAACATATCAAATTTATTCTATTGTTCTACTGATGAATCAATGACCAATTTACATAAACCTTGGCCTCTAACAATTTGTGCTAGAGTGATTTCAAGGTCATGTTCCTGTAAAGATGTGACCCAGTTTTCCCTTTTTTCACCCAGTGCTTTATGTACTAACAATTTTCTGACAGCAGGGTAAGGGACAATGATTTTCGTCCTAGATTTTAGTAGATAAGATCGAAAGTGTTTTACTGCTTTAAAAATAGCATAATATTGTTGATATATTGTTGAGTAATTAAGTTCTACTCCCGTAAAGGATGAGCTCATAAAGGCAATAGGAACTTCGTTGTTTTCAGCATTCTTTTGGGTTAGGACAACGGCATAAGACCGATCAGATGGAAACATGTAGAGAGTGAAATCTCGCGAAAAGTCAGGGCTCATTAGGGATGGAGCCTCTACTATAGATTTTTTTATTGATTCAAAAGCTTCACTTTCTAGAGGTCCCCAATGGTACTGTACATCCTTTTTTATTAAGTTTTGTAATGGTCTGACCATTTCTGAAAAGTTGGGGACAAACCTTCTAACAAAAATTATCTGACCTAAAAAATATTGCATAGACTTTTTGGAAGAGGGGGGGGCAGTTTTGAAATGACTTGGGTCCTTTCAGGGTCAATGACCATCCCTTCATTGGATACAATGAATCTGAACAACTTTCCTTGTTCTACTGCAAAGACAATTTTTTGGGGATTTAAAGAGATGTCATACTTACGACATCGTTGTAGAACAGATCTTAGATGAGCTAAATGATCTCCTTTATTTTTTGAGAAGACAGTAACATCATCTAGATAGACTACTACAGATTGATTGATAAGACCGTGGAAAGCAATATCCATCTCTCTCTGAAAAGTGGCACTAGAATTTATAAGACCGAAGGGCATCTTTCTATAAGCATAGGTACCCCATGGAGTATGGAAAGTGGTTTTGAGATAGTCTAAGGGGGACATAAGGACTTGGTTGTACCCTAAAAAACCATCCAGCAGTGATAACCTTTTAGAACCAGATACCTATTGGAGAATATGTTCCATGGGAGGAATAGGGTAGTTGTCTTTATCAGATGCTCGATTTAAATTTCAGAAATCGACACATAGTTGGATTTCACCACTTTTCTTCCTTATAGGGACAAGATTCGAGACCCACTATGTATGTCTTACCGAGAAGATTATCTTAGCATTCAAAAGTTTGTTTAGTTCTTTCTTCACCGTCGGTTCAAGTTTTGGGTGAATTTTTCTTAGCTTCTGTTGAAAAGGTTGAGTCTGGGGTTTCATGGGAATAATGTGTTGTATGATGTTAGGATCAAAGGTTTTTAGGTCGTCATAAGTCCAAGCAAAGACATCCTTAAATTCCTTAAACAACTTAATAAATGATGATTTATCTTGCTCAGAACATCCCATTCCCAAATTGATGCATTGTAGGTTATCTTTAGTTCCTAGGTTCACCTTTTCATGGGTCAAAGAAGAACTATTCATTTTACAATTCACTGATTTTCTGAATTTATCATGCAAATCATAAAACTTTTCTAATCTTACCACAGATTTTGGGATAGAATTTACCAGATCTGACGTTGATTCCAGAGATCTTGGGTCCGATATTATTGTAAAATTGTGAAGGTCTTCATCATGGGTACCTTCATCGATAATTGCACCTTGGAAAGTATCTTCCATGTGCAGAAAACTGATGATATGTTGATCGTCATCGAAAACTAACCAATTAGTGATGTTGTCTGGGACGGATGGCCTGAACAACAACTCAATGGAAAACGCATTTGGAGAAAGGCCTTCTGCGGGAAAAATTTTAGAGGCGACATTAGCTGTTAAGGTCCTAACCCGCACATAGGTAGATAAATGTATTCGGATGTAATAAAGGTCAATATTAATAAGACCTTTCAATAAAATAGAATAAGGCAGATGTAAGAAGACCTAATAGAAGCTTCCGCTTCTAGAAGGATCTTCCTCTAGATGCTTTTCTTAATAGACACATTTAGAATAAATAGGGGTCGAGGGTATGAAAACCCTAGCTTGGATATTATTGTAACAGAGCACTGCTCGACTGGAGGTTGCCCCCTCGAAGAGGCCTGTGAACATTGCTATCTGAATCAAAGTGTTGTTTCTGTTGCTATTCCGTATATCATTTCTGTGTATTGTGAAGATTATGCTGGATATTTTACTGTTATTCTGTCATTTCTAGCATTTCATTTCTATTCTGCATATTTTATATATCTGGTATCTTGCAAGTGGTATCAGAGCACTTTCCTTGGCAGAAATTATGGGTATTTTTTTTCAGGGTAGAGACGTATTCCGGTGTCTTTAAGCCATAGAGATCTGTTGTTACGTGCATAAACCTGCGGTTGAGGGATTCATACATGCAGGAAATACAAGTGGTTATTAAGTCCACATCTGTTGGCCACCCTTGTAACCCCTGTTGGTACCCCTTCGAGTGGTAGCGCATCAGACAGCACCTGTGTACGGATCAACCTAGATTTCCTGAAGCCCTCTTTAGATACACCTATCGGTCGTCGGACTGCTATAGTGTCACTGAGAACAGCACTTAGGAAGATACTCTCTAGTACCTGGATAGTCAG
>JASDQU010190644.1:0-17876 GCA_032191745.1 Picea mariana
TGTACCAATATCATCAACTATACACCTCATGTATGTGCCAACTCATCAACTACTTGTCTCAACCATGTACCCAACTTGCACCTCAACCAGAAGTCCTCATCAATTTCATCATCCAAATATGATTTGTAACTCTATAATAGACTTTGTGTATATTATCACATACCTGCAAACCTTACTTAACTTTAAACAACAAGAGACTAGCATTTTTATCAAACTTTTATTTAGTCTCGCATGACTAGTTTTGGATTAGTCAACAACCCTAACTTGAAATAATCACAACTTTGTACCTGTAATGAATAAACATTTGAAATTGATACACAATGTTCTTCAGTGTGTTTTATTCAATTCCTCCAGGTGTCACTACTTGGAACCTCTCAGAAAAGGAGTTATAGCAAAAATGGCATACCTTGTTGAATTCTTGATTATTCTAGAGAGAGACCTTGTAGAGCGTGCCCCGCACAGAATATTTGTTGAATCAATCTGAAACTATCACAAAAAATACTACAGACTGTACTCTAACCAACACATTTTTTCTTATTGAATTTGGATCTGTTGTGAAGAGTTTATGACGTTTTTACCCGAAAAACCTGTGTTTGACTAGTTTGAGGACTAGCCACAAACCCTATTTTCCACGGAGTGTAACTCCAAAAATACAACGACCCACAAGATGAAATTTTTACCATAGATACTTGGATATGTTTCCTCAATTTCATATAAATTTCACGGTCTAAATCATTCTAGAAACAAATTTATTGCGAGAAGGGTGAGATGACCTGTAAATAACATACCTTAGAAAGCATCATCAAAAGAATTTATCGTTCTTTGAATTCCGACCTTCTTTTCTTCACCTTCCCTTAGAAATTAGGCTTATATATCCTTTGGTTAGCTCAAAAACCTATAGTTATTCAATATTCTCAAGTGTGTCTTAAATGAGAGAGCCTTGCCTCTTATTTATACTCTCCCAGTAACTTCCTTAAAAACATTTTCTAGGTCACTTTGCCCACTTTCCTTATTTTAGGGTTAACCCACTTCTAATTTCTCCATTAAATTTATTATTTAAATGATCTATTTTGTATTCACTTTGAATTATAGTAAAATCATCACTTTACTTTATTATTTACCTTCTAAAATATCTTAAACCACTTTGACGGCTTTGACCTTTTGGAGCTTCTAGATGACATAAGAGGGTCCTCCAATTTCGTAAGGCCATAACTCTCAAATCGTGAGGAATTATGTGACTTTCAACATACCACCAGAAATGGAATGACATGTACCATCCATATAGAATAGTATTACCTGAAAATATATCAAAACTCATACCATTATCCATCAAACAAACTTGGGTCCATTACCCAAACCTGGGTTCTCCAACTTCTCATGGACATAACTCTCTAACCGTGAGGAGTTATGTGACATTCCACATACCATTGGAAATGGCATGATAAGAACTATCCATCTAGGATATTTTTATTGACAAATTAACTGACCTTCATATCATTATTTTACAAATAATCATGGGTTCTCTAACCATACTTCTAGGATAACTCAATCTGCAAAGCATCTTCCCGTGAGGGCTTTCCCCATAAGGGGACCACTTTGGAGTTCATCCATCTGTACTTATTATCAACCATGACAAGAAAATAATGATTCATATTTACATCAAACAATATTAGGTCCATTACCCAAACCTTTGTTCTATAGGGCTTTCTTCAAGGGTTGACATCAATGACAACCAACTTTAATCAACAATCTCCCCCTTTGGAATTGATTGCAACACTCTGCTGCAATATTGAAGTCATATCACTCATGCTCCCCCTGGAACCATGCCTCTATCCTATGCATATGTGACCATTTATCCCCCTAGAATCATGTCTCTATCCTCTACATCTAATAAATCTCTCCCCCTTTGTCATCAATGGTAAAGATATCTTTCCATTCGGGGTTGCTCCCCCTAACTGAATTGTGTTCTTTATGGTGCTTCCTCGTGTACATCAAAGACATATAAGATAAGAATTCAAAAGTATTCATTTTGGAGTAGAAATAAGTTTGATTCTCTATCGAATATACTCAAAGGATTCCCATTGAAGTGGTTTTGTAAAGATGTCTGCCACTTGTTCTTTTGTGCCCATATACTCAACTCTGATGTTATTTTCTGCAACCTATTCTCGTAAAAAGTGATACTTGATTGGAATTTTTTTCATCTTGGAGTGCATCACTGGATTATTTGAGACACTAATGGCACTTGTTTATCAAAATAGATTGCAATGGGCTCATCATACTCAACTTGTATATCTGTCAGAGTTTGTTTCATCCAAATAACCTATGTACAACATGATGTTGTTGCAATATACTCTGCCTCGGCTATAGATAAATATGTTGATGATTGTTTCTTGCTTAGCCATGATACCGAATACTCACCCAAGTAGAATTTTGATCCACCGGTGCTTCTTTGGTCATCAATACAACCTGCCCAATTTGCATCTGTGTAGGAAATAAGTGATAGATCCTTTCCTTTTGGATACCATAATCCAAACTCTTCTATTCCTTTGAGATATCTGAAAATCATCTTCACTGCTAATACATGTGATTCCTTTGGTGCTGCTTAAAATCGTGCCACTTTTCCAACTGCCTGCATTACATCTGGCCTGGATGTTTCACATATAGTAGGTTGTCAATCATTGACCTGTATTGCCTCTAATTTGTAGACTTCGAATCATCATATTTTCTTAACTTTCAACTGGTTTGCATGGGAGTGATAATTGGTTTGCAATCTTCCATTCCGAACCTCTTTAACATTTCTATGATGTACTTGGTTTGAGAAATAAAAATTCCTTGGTTGATTTGACGTATCTGAAGTCCCATAAAGAAGGATAGTTCTCCAAGTAACGACATTTCAAATTCTTTCTGCATATTTTTTGAAAATTTATGGATTAACTTGTCATCATGACTACCAAAAATAATATCATTAACATAAACTTCAATTAATAAAATATTACCTTGACTTAACTTGATGTAGATTTTGTTGTCTACACTTCCTTTTCTAAACCCTGCCTACTACAAATACTTATCTAGTCTAGAGTACCATGCTCTAGGAGCCTGTTTTAGACCATACAAGGCCTTTTTTAATTTACACACATAATTTGCGTTCTCTAACAACTGAAATCCTTTTGGTTGTTAAATGTAGACTTCTTCTTCAAGTTCCCTATTCAGAAAGGATAATTTTACATCCATCTGATACATTTTAATATTTTTGGAGCATGCATAAGCTAAAAGCAAACAGATTGCTTCCATTCTGGCAACTGGAGAAAATGTCTCTTCAAAATCAATTCCTTCAACCTGTGCATATCCTTTACATACCAATCTAGCTTTGTTCCTTGTAACCTATCCATATTCATTTAATTTATTCTTGAAGACCCATTTTGTGTCGATCACATTCTTATTCTTTGGTCTTGGAACCAATTCCCAAGTGTCATTTTTCTCTATTTGATCCAATTCTTCATCCATGGCCTTTTTCCAAAATTCATCCTTGCTGGCTTCTTCAAAACAGTTTGGTTCAATTGTAGATGAGAGTGTTAGGTGTGTTTGTTCTGGTGAACAAATTCTTCTTCTAGTCTCAACTCATGCATCTTTGTTTCTGATAATCTATTCTGAAGGATGATTCTTCTGTACTCATCTACTAGGTGTCTTTGGAGACACTTGTTGAACTTGTTCTTCTTCTTCAGTCAGATTCTCTTCATCTTCTTCTTCTACTTCTTTTTCATCTTCTGCTTCTTCTTCTAAGGGTTGTTTCATTGATTCATTTTCTTCTTCCTTTGATTCTGGTCTGCCTGTTTCATCAATTGTCATGTTAATGCTTTCCACAACTTTGTTCAATCTTAGATTGTAACACTTGTATGATTTCCTTGTACTTGAGTAACCAAAAATTACTCCTTTGTCAACACGAGAGTCAAACTTTCCCATTCTTCCATCTTCTCTTTTGATGTATCATTTGCTTCCAAAATCTCTGAAGTGCTTCACATTTGTTGGTCTTACTTTTCATAGTCTGTAAGGAGTTTTTTCAGTGTTGTTTCTAAGCATTACTCTGTTTTGAATGTGAATTCTTGTATGCACTTCCTGTGTCCAAAAAATATCTGTCAATTTTGAATCTGTTAGCATTGTTCAAGCCATTTCATGTACTATCTTGTTCTTTCTTTCAACAACTCCATTCCGTTGAGGTGTCCTAGCAATGTAGAATTTCTTTTTTATTCCATGAATGTTGCAGTAGTCCATAAATTCCTTTGAAGTGAATTCTCCTCCATTGTCGGATCTCAAGCATTTGATTTTTGAATCCATTTCATTTTCAACCATTTCCTTGTAGATATTGAAGTTTTCAAAAGATTCCGAATTATTCTTGAGAAAGCAAACTGCATTCATTCTTGTATAATCATCAATTAATAACATAATCTATTTCTCACCTTTCAAGCCCTTTGTTGTAGTTGGTCCAACTGGATCAGTATGCACTATTTCCAGTGGTCTTTTCATTGAATATTCCTTTGATTTGAACCTCATCTTTGTTTGTTTTCCTTGTTGACAATGCTTGCATAAGGTGTTGGTTGGTTTTGTGATCTGAGGCATTTCTCTTATTGCTTCTCTTCTGTTGACTTTGACAAGGTTATCAAAATGTTTGTGACCCATTATTCTATTCCATAGCCAACTTTCATCTTCCTTTCCTTGGCAACACTTTTTATTTCCAATTTCACTTAACACATATCTGTTGCTTGAATTTCTTCCAGCTGTAGAAATCAATTTTCCTGAACCTTCTTTTCATATCTCACACTTTTGTGAGTCAAAAGTAACTTTATTACCTTGGTCACAAATTTGAATCACACTTAGAAGATTATGTTTCATATCTTCTACTAGTAGAACATCTTCTGCCTTTGCATTCTTGTTCCCAATTCAGACTGTGCATTTTCCAATGATTTTGGATGAATCATCATTTCCAAAGGAGACTCATCCATCTCTTTCCTTTTGTAATGTAAGAAACCTACCTCTATCATCTGCCATGTGTTTTGAACACCCACCATCGACATACCAACCATGTTTCTTCTACTTATCTTGTAGAGCGAGTGTGCATTCTTCATTGCTATATTGATCTTGATTTCTTATCCATGTTCTTTTCTGAGGTTCATGTTTGTGACTATTGTTATTCTATTGTGGTTCTTTAGGAGGGACTATCATTCTGCAATCTTTGGCCACATGTCCAAAATTGTTACATTTGCAGCATTCCACTTTAGTGCTCAAAGATTCAAACCTGTTGTAACTTCTTCTCTGCGTTTCACTAGGCCTTCTTGGATAACCCCTTTGTGTATGACTCTCAAAGTAGTTATTTTCCCTATTGTTATCTCTGCAATTCACAGATTTATGTCCAAAATTATTACATGCATAGCATAAACCAAAAAATATAGTTTGATACCTGGGAGTTGAGGATCTTTTGAAAGGAGGTGCTCTTATGGATCCTTCTTCTTCCTGAGGCCTATCTGTTGGTTGTTGGTATGAAGCCTGTCCAACCTCTTTGATGTACCATAATCAAGCTATCCAGTAGTGAAATCTGAATCTTCTTAGTGGAGGAGTATCCCTGTAATCTCCCTTGTATATCTTCCTATCCCCTTTGATTGTTTCTTCATAGATTTTTGGATATGTTTTTTTCTCTATTGTTTTATAGCTTGATCCATTTTCTGTCTGATTGTATCCAAGTCTGGTCTTGTCAAAATGGGATTTTTGATCGTTGATAATGTCATCCAAAACTTTTGAGCTATTCTGCATATTTTTCTTTTGAATATCCTTTCTTAATGTGACAATCTATGCTTCCAAGTTTCCAATGATCCTATCCTTTTCTTCTAGCTTTTCTTTGAGTGCTTCTTCAATTATTTTATATTCTTCTAGTTGAACCTTCAATTTTGTGATCATTTGTTCTAGTTCTTGAGTGTCTTATTTCTTATCTAGTTCCTCTTGCAGTTTCTTGTTCTTTTTCTTTTCTCTTATGATAACTTCTATGGCACACATTAATTCTTCTCGGTAGTCAAAATTTTCCTCTTCAATTTCTTCTTCGACTTCTTCACATTTTTCTTTGGAGTCTTCTTTATCATATTCTTCTACTACCATGAATAGAACTCTTCTTGTCTCACTGTCACTTACTTCATCTTCATATGATGATGAGATGTCTTCTTTGGTGCATAAGATTTTCTTGAAAATTTTATTTGTAGTTCTTTTTCCTTTATATGTTTGTTTTCCCTTTCAATAACCTTCATCATTTCTCTTTTTCTTATGAGGACATTTGTTAGCAAAATGACCAATACCATCACAATTAAAACAAATTAAAGGAATCTTACCTCTATACCTACTGTCAGTTCCCTTATTCAGTCTTTTGACGAAGTTGGCCACTTCTTCATCATCTTCTAAGTCATCATTGTTGCTTCTATGTTCTTCTTGTTTCTTTTTCTTTTTATTTTATATTTTGGATGCTTTGAAGGCTGCTTATTTTACATTTGGATTTTCCTGTTCAGTTCTCATTTCAAATGCTATGAAGATTCCATGTAGTTCGTCCATGCTTATTGAGTTTAGATATGATCTTTCTTCTAGTGTTGATATCTTAGGGTCAAATCTCATAGGAAGAGATCTCATCACCTTTTGAACAGTAATAGATTCTTCGATTTCTTCTCCCAATCCTATGATTGCATTCACTGTTTCATCGACTCGTAAGAAGTAGGCTACAATATTCTCATCTTCCTTCATTTTTAGTTGTTTGAATTGACCTCTATAAGTTTGAAGCTTTGTTTCTTTGACTTTTGTATCTCCTTCATAAATATTTCGAAGCTTGTCCCAAATCTCTTTAGCAGATTTACAATGTGCAACTTTGGTGAATATTGTTTCACTGAGACCATTCAAAAGTGCATTTGTGGCTTTGGAATTATTCAGATTGAGTTTCACTACTTTGTCATTTGTTGGTGGAACTGCTAGTGTTGTATATCCATCTACAATTGATTGCCAAATTTCAAATCCCTGTCCCTATATATATGTCCTCATTCTTATGCTCCAAAAAGCATATTTTTTTCCATCAAACTGTGGTATTCCATTTTCATGCAAGGTGTTTCTCTCCATGATCTACCTTTCAATGGTTAAACTGATTTCTGAATGAACCTTCTCTGATACCAATTATTGGATTACTGAGAGGGGGGATGAATCAGTAATAGATAAATTATAATCATTTTTAACCAAATAATCCAAGTGTTATATCAATGTAGAATTATTATCAAATAATGAGCAATAAGAAATGAACAATCACACACATACACAGTACACCAGTGTTTTACCTGTAAACCCAAAGTGGGAGAAAACCATGGAATGTTTTTTCTGATATGTTTTGAAGAATTACATTCATTGGAAGTACCAAATTTATTTTTTTCCCAGCTGCAACTAGAGGGAGGCTCCAACCCCATAGTTTCTTAGGCTACAACCTGAGGGAAGATCCAAACCCCCAATTCTCTTACTACAACCAGAAGGAGGCTACAACCCCCTATGTTCTTCAGATACAACTAGAAGGTGGCTAAAACCACCTGTCCTTGCCTTGTCCAACCACCCTAAAGTAGAATTAGAATGATGGAACCACTGTCACACTATCACTGTGAGATATACCATTGTAAACATGTACCAATAAACCTAAACCATGCATCAACCATGCATCAACCTGTACCTCAACTTGTAATCAACTTGTACCATAAACAAGTGCATCAACCATGAACCAAACTGTACCATAAACAAGTCCATCAACCATGCACCAACCTATATCTCAACCTGTAATCAACTTGTATCATAAACAAGTGAATCAACCATGCACCAACATGTACCATAAACAAGTGCATCAACCATGCACCAACCTATACCAAATAATCTGTAATCAACCTGTACCATAAACAAGTGCAACCAACCATGTACCAAGTATGTACCAATCATGTGTCAAGTACTCATCAACTATGAATCATCAATATGTACCAAAATCATCAACTTTACACCTCATGTATGTGCCAACTCATCAACTACTTGTCTCAACCATGTACCCAAATTGTACCTCAACCAAAATCCCTCATCAATTTCATCATCCAAATGTGATTTGTAACTTTGTAATAGACCTAGTGTATATGATCACATACCTACAAACCTTCCTTAACTTTAAACAATAAGAGACTAGCATTTTCATCAAACTTTTCTTTAGTCTCACATGACTAGTTTTGGATTAGTCAACAACCCTAAATTGAAATAATCATAACTTTTTACTTGTAATAAATAAAGATATGAAACATATACACAATGTTCTTCAGTGTGTTTTATGCAATTCCCCCAGGTTTCACTACTTGGAACCTCTGAGAAAAGGAGTTATGGCAAAAATGGCATACCTTGTTGAATTTTGTCTTATTTCAGAGAGTGACCTTGTAGAGCATTTCCCGCAAGGAATATTTGTTGAATTGATATGAAACTGTTAGAAAGAATACAAAATCCTGTACGCTAACCAACACATTTTGTCTTACTTAAATTGGATCTTTTATGAAGAAGTTATGACTTTTTTACCCGAAACACCTGTTTTTGACTAGTTTTAGGACTAGCCACAAACCCTATTTTCCATGGAGTGTAACTCCAAAAATACAATGACCCACAAGATGAATTTGTTACCACATATACTTGGATATGTTTCATCAATTTCATAGAAATTTCACGATCTAAATCATTCTAGAAACAAATTTATTGCGAAAAGGGTAAGATGACCTGTAAATAACATACCTTAGAAAGCATCATCAAAAGAATTTATCGTTCCTTGAATTCCGACCTTGTTTTCTTCGCCTTCACTTAGAAATTAGGCTTATATATCCTTTGGTTAGCTCAAAAACTTATAGGTATTCAATATGCTCAAGTGTATCTTAAATGAGAGAGCCTTTCCTCTTATTTATACTCTCCAAGTAGCTTCCTTAAAAACATCTTCTAGGTCAATTTGCCCACTTTCCTTATTTTAGGGTTAACCCACTTCTAATTTCTCCATTAAATTTATGATTTAAATAATTTATTTTGTATTCACTTTGAATTATATTACACTCAACACTTCACTTTATTATTTACCTTCTAAAATCTCTTAAACCACTTTGACTACTTTGACCTTTTGGGGCTTCTAGATGACATAAGAGGGTCCTCCAACTTCGTAAAGCTATAAATCTCAAACCTTGAGGAGTTATGTGACACTCCACATACCACTAGAAATGGAATGAAATGCACCATCCATATAGAATAGTATTGCCTGCAAATACATCAAAACTCATACCATTATCCATCAAACAAACTTGGGTCCATTACCCAAACCTGGGTTCTCCAACTTCTCATGGCCATAACTCTCTAACTGTGAGGAGTTATGTGGCGTTTTACATACCATTGGAAATGGAATGAAAAACACTATCCATATAGGATAGTTTCGCTGAAAAATTCACTAACCTTAATCTCATTATTTTACATATAATCATGGGTTCTCTAACCATACTTCTAGGATAACTCAATCCACAAAGTGTCTTCCCATGAGGGATTTCACCATAAGGGGACCACTTTGGATTTCATCCATATGTACTTATTATCAACCATGACAAGAAAATAGTGAGTCATATTTACATCAAACAAACTTGGGTTCATTACCCAAACCTTTGTGCTACCGATCTTTCTTCAAGGGTTGACATCAATGACAACCAATGTTAATCAATAGTTGGTGTGTTTCCCTCAATGACAAAGGGGGAGATTGTTGGAAAAATTGTCATTCATGTGTTTTCATTGATTTAAACAATCATAGTAAGAATAGAAGAAAGGTTAATCTCAAGAAGAAAAAGAATCAACAGAAGAACATCACCTTAAGGGTGAAGAAATTCGTGACTATTGTTGATCACGATAGGATCAACAATATTCCTATGATAAAATATCAGGAGGGTTAGAAAATGTAGAGATCAAGCTCAGAAGAGATGGCGTGTTGAAACTCAGTAGGTATGGCATGATAAAATGCAGAACAATTCAAGACCGTTGATGCGCAACCACCAAATCTATGGTAGGGATAAGCAAGGTAAAGAGGTTGTGAGTTTGAATATCCGAATACCCGTCAGTCGTCGGATCAAACCCAATTTCTTGTCAAAACGTCAGATCATTTTCAAGTGGAAGGATAGGATAAGAAAAGACGAATTCATGAAATGAAAATTTGCAAGAGAGGGATCTGGGTTGTCAGATCGCAGGTAAATTAGGACTGTTGATTTGAGATAGTTGAAATCGGGAGTTCTCAATACATGAAAACTAGACGCACTCAGAGGTAAACCCCAGGGTTTGGTTGGAGGTCATATCAATGGAAGTTAAGGAATGGAGCTAGCAAGCTATAGGCCCTTGTCGGCATTTCGGAGGTCGAGAGAGTCAGGGAGACTCACACGCAAAGTGCTGATACACAAAATCACGAAACGTGAAGTCCCAATGAAATTTGGATCGTTGAATCACAGATAGATCTCAGGTCATTGAGATGAGATACCCTTCAAATACTATCCTGATCGTTAGATCAAGGAAATGAACATGTTTCACATCGATAGATGTACGTTGACGTCAGTAAGAAACTGTGATAGACCACGTCAGTATTCTACATCAGCAAGGACACATGGCATAGTTAGAGAATGACAAGTGTCAAGTTGAATCGACATTTCAGGTACATCAAAATCACAAATCCGAGTGACACGTGGAATCTACTCGACTAATGACACGTCATCAAGTGACGTAAGTAGTTACGTCACTCCGGGATTTTTACTTTGGGAGTTTCATCACCAACAAATGACAAGAGTTTCAAAGTCCTGAAGGCCAAAGTTGTGAAGGGCCGAAGTGTCGAAGGGCCATAGGGTTGAAGTCATGAAGGCCGAATTCCCAAATTGAACTAGGATTGTTGATTCGAGGAGGACATGTGGCAGGAATTTGTGGACTTCGGCTAAAAGTGTTCTGGGAGAGCGTGAAAGTTGAGATTTGAAATCTCCAGATTCCGGAGACCCAGAGTAAATGGTGGCTATACATCTCAATGCTTGATTAAGTCATGGCCATCGGATTTAGCAGTTAAAGGATGAGTGTAAGGATTAATGCTAACCATTGATCGTGTTCTGATATGTAATGTGAGCCATCCGATCTGATCGGCAATATCGTATTCAGGAGATTTGAAATGTTGGAAGTCACGAAGACCTGAAGGGAAAAGTGCCAAAATTCCATCAGTCATCCATCTCATGAGAAGATCAAATCGTGACCGTTGAAATCGATAAATGCTCAAGCACTTATCTCACCTAACGTGAGGTCATCATCGATGGTCATATGCTATAAGAGTTTTAAAAGGAAATTATAATATGTCAGTATAGTTGGTAAAACTCATGGTTCTATAACGCATAGTCATATGTGATGGTTTGAAGGAAGTACCTCCATGGAATCTGGTCTCTATGAATATAACAGAGATTTGAGATCGAGTATAAAAGATTAAATTGATCCATGACTGTGATCAATTTATGAAAAACCTTCACGGTAAAATAAATAAACACTAATTAAGATTGATTAATCGAAGAGGCACGATGGTCTAAATGAAGGGACACAGTTGTGTCACACTCACATTGTTTGAAGAGTATATAATTGAGGAAGAGTGTTGAGAAGAAAAGTTTCTCTGCAGTCCAGATCAAAAGATCAAAAGATGAAGTAGGTTCCAGGAAGAAAAGCTAATACCTATGCATTAAGGGTGGTTCGTTGGTGCAAGGGAAGGTTTTTGCTTGCATAGGTAGTTGGTGCTTCCTTGTCAGTTGTAGCTGACTAAACAAAGGGTTGTAGCCTCCTACCAGTTGGTGCTGGTAAACTAGGGTGTGGGTACATCTTGATCAGTTGGTGTTGATCAAAAGGAAGTGCATATTCCTTCTATGTAACATGTAAAACAAATTTTGCAGTTAATAGAAAAGAGTTTTTGGTTTTCCCATTTGGGTTCCACAATAAAATATTGTGTTAAAGTTATGTTTGCATTAATAAACGAAAAATTGATATAATTGTTGTGTCACTGATTCACCCCCCTCTCTCAGTGACAGGATCTGATCCTTCATTTTCTACACTGGTTCATTTCTTGCGTCATCGATCTTTACTCTGAGGACCCTCTGATTGGCTCCTATTGACGGGCATTTGTGACAAACCATCAACGGGAAGGAAAGATCCGACTGGGGTTGTCTATTTAACCAAAGTTGTTTGGTATGATCTATCCTGACAGGTTTTATGGCTCTGTTAGCCAACTAGTGTCCTAAAATTAACTAAAGAAAGTGAACTAACTAAAGATATAATTATAACAATGAAAACCTTAATTACAAATGTTCAACTAAGAGTGTTAATGTACAATGGTTATATACAGTTTACAAGGTCTGAGCAAAGCCTTGTGAAAGTGAGTGTTTAAGATAATGTATCTAAAAACGATAAAGTATAAACAAACTTATTATAATACTCTAAGTATCAAACTAGTAAACAAAGAATGAATATGATTGTAATCATATAACGAAAATAGACGAAGGTAATTAACATCTAAATAATGAAATCACTATTCATTCACATATAAACAAATTAAATAAATAATACATTAAATAACCTCTAGTTGATCAACAATAATAAACTAAATTCATCTTTTTTTGTTTGTGTGAGCTCCTCTTGTCCTGTGTCAAGTGAAAACCTATGATAGAAGCAAGCATAATCCATCCTAAAGAAATTCAAGGGAAGGCAAGGGAAAATTTCAAGTGCAATAAATTCAACTTCTATTGTTCTCATTCTGAAGACTGGAAGACCTGAGTCTTTTAAGGATTTTAGGCCAATATCCCTATGTAATCTTATTTATAAACTTACAACTAAGATCCTTTCCAACATAATGAAACCTATATTGCCTCAAATTTTGAGCAAGGAACAATTTGGTTTCCTTCAGAATTGACAAATTATGGAGGCTATTGGGTTGGTGCGGGAGGGATTACACTCAATAAAAACAAGGAAATTGGAGGCCTTAATCCTTAAAATGGATCTCATGAAAGATTATGACTAGGTCAATTGGAATTTATTGAGATCAGTTCTTCTTCAAATTGGTCTCCCTCTTGATGTCACAAACTGGATCATGGGTAGTGTCACATCTTTTTGACATTTTGCTTTAATCAATGGAAATACTACTAGTTTTTTTTAGGGGTAGAAACGGTATTCGACAAGGGTGCCCCCTGTCACCCCTTCTTTTCCTCTTGGTTATTGAAGTATTGAGCACTTTTATTAAATTCTGAAAAAGAAATGGGAAGTTGGATGGAATCAAGATTTGTTCCGGAAAATTTATCACTCACTTGTTGCTCATTGATGATATTTTAATTTTTGGCAATGGAAACATCAGTGAATGGAAGGAATTTTTAGCCACTATAAAGATTTTTCTGTTCAGCAAATGACATGGAAGTGATCCCAACAAAGTCCACTTTTCTCTACCATGGAATTAGTCAGGAGGCCTTTAATCAAATTCGGGGTTTCCTTCCCTTTACTAGTGTTGTATATTTTGAGTTGGGCATGAAATATATGTGTTACATGTTAAATCCCAACAAGTACTTTGTCAAATACTAGTCTTGGCTTATTAAAAAAGTTGAATATATAATCAATGTGTGGTGTTAGAGGTGGCTTTCACTAGGTGGCAGACTTACTCTAGTGAATTTTGTGTTGACCAATATCCCTATGTATTGGTTCTCTCTAGTAGTGGTTCCTTCCTACATCATCAAGAATATTTTTGGAAATATATTCAATTTCGTATGGTCGGGTGCTATAAATCAAAAGAGAAAAATCCACCTAACATCTTGGGAGTCAATCTCCAAGCCCAAGGCTTTGGGCAGCTGGGGTATTAAACACCTTAAGTGTTTTAGCATCGCTCTTATCTTGAAGACTATATGGAAAGGCATTTGTGGCAGTGGACTTTGGGGAGAAATTATAAAGGCCAAATATTTATGCAGAAAAACTTTGACTGATTGGATCGGATATTTTGACAAGGTGGTTTTTACTGGTTCCATAGTTTGGCGTGGTTTTGTTAATCATTTTCATTGAATCGGTCATTTAATTTCCTGGAAAGTTGGAAACGGATGTTCGGTTTGTATTGGTGTTGATACCTTCATTGGAGGGGAGGTTTTCTACAGTTTACCTAGGATAATGGAGGAATATTTGAACTATTTAGGTTTTTCTACACTGGATCATTTCTTGGGTCATTGATATTTACTCCAAGGACCCTCTGATTGGCTCTTGTTGATGGGAATTTGTGACACACCATCAATGGGAAGGATAGATTCAGACTGGGGTTGTATATTTAACCCAAGCCATTTTGTATGATCTATCCTAACAGGTTTTATGGCTCTGTTATCCAACTAGGGTCCTAAAAACAACTAAATAAAGTGAACTAACTATAGATACAATTCTAACAATCAAAACCTTAATTACAAATGTTCAACTAAGAGTGTTAATGTACAATGGTTATACACAGTTTACAATGTTTGAGCAAAGCCTTGTGAAAGTGATTGTTTAAGATAATGTATCTAAAAAAGATAAAGTATAAACAAACTTATTATAATACTCTAAATATCAAACTAGTAAACAAAGAATGAATATGATTATAATGATATAACGAAAATAGACGAAGCTAATTAACGTCTAAATAATGAAATCACTATTCATTCACATATAACCAAATTAAATAAATAATACATTGAATAACCTCTAGCTGACGAGCAATAATAAACTAAATTCATCTTTCTGCATTTGTGTGAGCTCCTCTTGTCCCGTGTCAAGTGAAAACCTATGAAAGAAACAATCTTAATGCTTCCTAAAGAAATTCAAGGAAGTGTTTCATATTCTGGAGAGATTTTATGATGATAGAAAGATAAATAATTATATACCCTATGACCTTAGGATGTCCAATAACTGAGAATGAAATAAATCCCAATCCTCGGTAATGGTGTTACCAACTATCTATCATCAGACATAAACTCAAAATACTTAAACAGATGATCAATCATAGATATAAACTAGACCAAAACATAATGAACATCATAAATAAAAACAATATAAAATATTATGTGAAGAAAAGACTAAATCTAATTCGACACAAATAACATTTCATATCAAGAAATTACATGAGAAGATAATGAAAGAAAACAATGTACAGTGTACAACTATTGAAATCCAAATAGTAAACTACTTTCTCATATAGTTTCAAATATATATGCCCATTATATGGTCCGGGAAAACATGTCCTATCACCAGGAGACATATCTATTTAAACATGTTTCTGATATGTTACCTCCTATCATGCAATATAGAGGAAGGTCTCCTAAAATAAGCTTTTTACTAAAATGAAATAGCAAAAAGATACTCATATTGGAGTCTTTTAATCAAAAATATTTATATTAATGAACATTGTTTTTTAAAATAGGAAATTACTAGTCTAATAAACGTGTTGGATTACTGAGAGGGGGGGGGGGTGAATCGGTAATAATGTAATTATAATCCTTTTTCTTCAAATGTTATATCAATGTAGAATTATTATCCAATAATGAACAGTAATAAATAAACAATCACACACATGCACAGTACACTAGTTTTTTACGTGGAAACCCAATTCAGGAGAAAACCACAGAATGTTTTTTCTTATATGTCTTGAAGAATTACATTCATTGGAAGCACCAACTTCCTTTGTTTTCAGCTGCAACTGGAAGGAGGCTCCAACCTCCTAGTTTCTCAGGCTACAACCTGAGGNACCTGTCCTTGCCCCGTCCTGCCACCCTGAAGTAGAAGTAGAATGATGGAACCACTGTCACACTATCACTGTGAGATATACTACTATAAACCTGTACCAATAAGTCTGAACCATGCATCAACCTGTACCTCAACCTGTAATTAACTTGTAGTCAACCTGTACCATAAACAAGTGCATCAACCATGCACCAACCTGTAATCAACATGTACCATAAAAAATTGCATCAACCATGCACCAACCTGTAATCAACATGTACCATAAACAATTGCATCAACCATGCACCAACTTGTAATCAACCTATACCATAAAGAAGTGTATCAACCATGCACCAACCTGTAATCAACCTGTACCATAACCAAGTGCATCCAACCATGTACCAAGTATGTTCCAATCATGTGTCAACTACTCATAAACTATCAACCATCAATATTTACCAACATCATCATTTATACACTTCATGTATGTGTCAACTCATCAACTACTTGTCTCAACCATGTACTCAACATGTGCCACAACCAAAATCCCTCATCAATTTTATCATCCAAATATTCTTTGTAGCTCTGTAATAGACCTGGTATATATGATAACATTTGTGCAAACCTTCCTTAACTTTAAAAACAATATACTAGCATTTTCATCAAACTTTTCTTTAGTCTCACATGCCTAGTTTTGGATTAGTCAACAACCCTAACTTGAAGTAATCATAACTTTGAACTTGTAATGTATAAAGATATGAAACTGATATACAATGTTCTTCAGTGTGTTTTATGCAATTCCTCCAAGTGGCACTACTTGGAACCTCTCATAAAAGGAGTTATAGAAAAAATGACAAACCTTTCTAAATTCTGACTTATTCTAGAGAGTGACCTTGTAGAGTGTTCCCCACACAAAATATTTGATGAAATGATATAAAAATGTTACACAGAATACTACATATTGTACCCTAACCAACACATTTTGTCTCACTAAATGTGAATCTGTTATGAATAAGTTATGACGTTTTTACCCGAAACACCTAATTTTGACTAGTTTCAGGACTGGCCACAAACCCTATTTTCCACAGAGTGTAACTCCCAAAATAAAACGACCCAAAAGTTGAATTTTTAACCATGGATACTTGGATATGTTTTCTCACTTGCATATACATTTCAGGATCTGAATTATTATATAAAAAAATTTATAGCGAAAATGGTGAGATGACCTGAAAATAACATACCTTAGAAAGCACCATCAAAAGAATTTATCCTTCCTTGCATTTCGGCCTTCTTTTCTTCACTTTCCTCAGAATTTCAGCTTATATATCATTTATAAAACTCAGAAACCTATATATATTTAATATTCTCAAGTGTGATTCAAATGAGAGAGCCTTTCCTCTTATTTATACTCTCCAAGTAGCTTCCTTAAAAACACATTCTAGGTCACTTGGCCCCACTTTCCTTATTTTAGGGTTGGGTCCACTTCTAATTTCTCCATTAAAATTATTATTGAAATAATTTATTTTGTATTCACTTTGAATTATAATACACTCATCACTTCACTTTATTATTTACCTTTTAAAATCTCTTAAACCACTTTGATTACTTTGACCTTTTGGGGCTTCTAGATGACATATGAGGGTCCTCCAACTTTGTAAGGCCATAACTCTCAAACCGTGATGAGTTATGTGATGTTCTACATACCACTAAAAATGGAATGACATGTACTACCCATATAGAATAGTATTATATGAAAATATATCATAACTCATACCATTACCCATCAAACAAACTTGGGTCCATTACTCAAACCTGGGGTCTCCAACTTCTCATGGCCATAACTCTCTAACCGTGAGAAATTATGTGACATTCCACATACCAACGGAAATGACATGACAAGAACTATCCATCTAGGATATTTTCCCTAAAAAATTCACTTTCCTTCATCTCATTATTCCACAATTAAGCATGGGTTCTCTTACTCCACAAAGCGTCTTCCCGTGAGGGATTTCACCATAAGGGGACCACTTTGGAGTTCATCCATATTTACTTCTTAT